>JAAAKQ030481420.1:0-15761 GCA_010016005.3 Zanna intricata
CCTTTATTTGCTGCTGAGTTAATTATCCTAAAATCACCTGACCAAAAGTCATTTTCCTCTTCCCATCGAACCTTGCTAATTCCTGTTACATCTACATTTAACCTATCCATTTCCCTCTTTAAATATTCTAACCTACCAACCTGTTTAAATTTATAACATTCCACCCTCTGACTCATAGAATGTTATTTTTTAAGTTTCTAGTGACCCCCTTCCTTAGTAGTTCCCACCTGGAGATCCAAACGGGGGATTATTTTACCTCCGGGATTTTTTTACCAAGGAAGGCATCTCCATCTTTGTTTTTGAAAATGCAGAGAGCCACCATTGTAGTTTTCCATTGCTTTCAGCTGCGCAGTACTCAAAAGATTGACCGATGTTGCTATGGCCGTTTAAGTCCTTCTGACCTAAGCTCTTAACAACTACTGAAAGAGCTGCTGCCCTCTTTCAGGAATTATTTCTTAGTCTGACTTTCAACAGATACCTCTCCGACATGGTTGCACCTTTGGTCCAGCTACTCTGTATCGGTGAGCATGCAAGCCCCCTCACCATCGGCAAGGTCTCATGATTCATAGAGGGAGGAATGTAAATATATATTTATAATAATAAAAAGAATAAATAAAAACTACATTTTGTGAAATGAAATAAAATAAAAAAGACAAATTCAAAATATGCAAAAAATTTAAAATTAAAAAAATCAAAATTCAGAAGCAATATAAATAAAGAAAGAAAGTCATAATGTAGTTTACAAAAATTATGAAAAATCAAAACTAGATTAGTTAAATGTTAGTTAGTTCTTCTGAGAGCTACATTTATTAAAACATTATAACACTCGGAAAATTGTTGATTATTTATTAACAGGTAAATTATTAAAATGTATTTTAAAGTATATAAATTATTATATATCTATGGATTCAGTGTACTTGCCATTTATTTGTTTTGAAAAGTGTTAGTGGTAAATTAAGTTAAAACATTTAATTTTAAAAAAAATATTTTTTTAATTATGTAAAATAAATACTATCATTACCTTTATACTAAAGTAGAGTAATTATAATCATATGTTATCTCTTTCGGATTGACCAGAGAAATGCATTGTGTTGTTTATCAACACAATGCATATATTATATTCTTGATATGGTTGATTGAGATTAATGTCTGTTTTTGAATAGTATCATATCAGTGATGCTTACAATTCACAATTTTAATATATAGAAGATATATAAAATATTCAGTCCAATTACGTTTTATAAAAATATAATAATTAAAAACATTAACACAGTCTTTCAAGAATATATAATTAAATGTACATACTTCTTTCTTTCTTTTTCTGTTTAGCCTCCGGAACTACCGTAAGGTATTAATTACTTCAGAGGATGAATGAGGATGATGTGTGTGAATGTGAATGTGAATGAAGTGTAGTGTAATACAATCTCAGGTCAATCACTCCTGAAAAGTGTGGTTACCACACTTCTCAGTAACTACCAAAGAACACCAGTATCCACAATCTAATATTAAAATCCATATAAAAGTAACTCTCGACTTCGAAATTAGCTGTTGCAATGACGCGTTATCCACTAGACCAGCCCAAAGGGCTAAATGTATATACTTGGTCCTTATTTCACTTAATTAATAACTTATAATCATATCATTTAAATTAATTTTCATTTAACATTCGAGCACCTCATCTTATCAGTAACTTATCAGTAGCAGTTACTTATCAGTAACTTATGCAAGCATGTACGATCAAGCAACTACGATAACAGTTAACATTCTACTAATTACTATATCTTAAAAACTAACTTACCAGATTAAGTTTCCATATGTCTTATCCTATATACATATAAATAGTCTTAATTTTATCAAAATACAATAAACTAATCACTGTATTTTCATTTGTTATTCTTAACTATTGAAATTTTGTTCCATTTTAATTTGAAGCTGCCCACATCTCAGATTAGTTATACTGGTTCTTTAAATTTCCAAGTAGAACATTACATAAAATTGCCATTCTATAACACGATTCTTCTAAACATGAACATTTTCAAAATATCTTTCCTTTTATAAGAACATAGTTCTTTTATAATAATATATTGCTGTGATAATACAGATAGATTATAATTTCTTTTACATTCATTTATTTTTAGCAGTAATACAATATAGATACACCATTGACCATTTTCCGTGTCATTATATTTTTAATTGATATTTTAAATGGCTTTTACAAGTGAAAAAAATTTTTTTATAGACAAATGTGCTTAAGAAACATTTATTACAAGCAGCTTTAATAAGTAATTTTTTAATTAAATAATTAAACGTGCTTACCAACAATTTTTTATAAATTTAGTTCAAGCATTTTCAGAATGAAATTCTAACATTAGGGTCTTAAAGATATGTATTTTAATCTTATTAAAACAAAAACTTCATAGTCTGTGTGAAACGTTTTTTAAAATATATTACGGTGGTCATCATATGTAATTATATCAACTTATGTCCTATTATTTAAATTAAGTAATTTTTCCTTTTAGTTTGAATTTTATTGTAAGTTAAATTATTATAATTGATTAATTTCTGTACCTTCACAAATGTAGATAAATTATCCTTTCTCTCAGTACCTAATGTTAGTGCATTAAAACTTACATTTATTCTTAATGTAATCATTTTCATGTTTTCAGAACAATATTAAAATAAACTTGAAAATATTTAATACCACAATTATTTAATTATCATTTATTTAAATATGTTCTTAACTTTTAGAGGATTGTTCTTTATTTTTATAGGGTGTATAAGCCTATAAAAAATTTTGCCTCTAGATGCAAAAAAAAAATCTAAAACTGTGGTGGGGGATTTATAATTAAGTAGCAAAATTTGTTATTTTAAGTTGTATGATAGGTGAGCTGAACCTCTGTATTTTTTATTGGTCAATGGTGCAAAACATCTTCTGCTTTTTGTTTGTCATATGTTTCTTCTTCCCATGTTACCTGTTGTCATCTACTTCATCTCTATTATCCCCCGTTGATCTTGCTACTTGTTTACTAGTCAGAAACATGTTTAGACAATAACAAGATGTAGTTTTCAGGTGTATGAGCTATTCTATTCAAATTTCTAGAATTTTTTGAAATTGTTATTTGGTCTCTCAATGGTACTTTCTTCTGATATCTATATGTGGGTGTTTTATTTTATTTATTTTCCTCTACTTTATAATTTTTTTCAGTTCCTGGTTTTTTTTCTAGTTTAGATACTTGACGATATAGTAAACTTTGAAAAAGGAGTTGAAAATTCCAATTGTTGATGATTTTATCCTATATTATTATTTAAATGAATAGAGAAAAATTGCTATTACCGAATTAATTAAATATAGTTTTAAGATGTTGCTCTTAAATAACACAAATTAAATTTTATTATTATTATTATTAATTTTCAAAATATTTTTATGATGTTTCTACAGTGATTAAGAGTAATTTTTCAGTACTCTGTGTATTTATACTCTTAACAAATCTTTGTAAATAACCTTCGTGATTTTTCCTATTTTTTTGTTATTTAATTTTTAATAATATGTGCTAATTTAATTAGCTAAAGACTGTATCTGCCATTATTTATTTTATCTGAAGTTTATCACAATCAATCCACTGCCAAAACAGGTAAGGCATTTTATGTAAATATAGAAATCCACAATAAGTACATATTACAGTGCAAAATATATTGCACAGGTTATTAATTATTATCATTGAATGTTAAATATAGTGAGTGTTCTAGGGTTGTTGCTTCCCATACTAATTTAGTAAGACTTATCATTATTATTTTGGGAAAATTGAAAATATATGCTTTGTTCTTATAAAGTGATTCCTGTTCTGTTAGTCAGGTAAGATATTGACTAACATATAGACTAACAGTTACTTTTTATTATTGTGGCTAAATATGTTTCTGAGACATTAGAACTTTTTTATCATGACATCAGTTCTCCTTACTTAACTGCTTAAACAATGCATAATATTTTGGCACTATATAATTCATACTCTACCAAAGCTCACTGATGATAATTCAACAGAATTACACTTATATTATTACCAAATCAGTGACAATAACTTAATTATCAACATCAGCGTTCATTAAATTTCTCAGTAAGCTAATATTTTTATTCCTTTGGTTGTTTAATGACCTCCCTCTACTTCCCATTTTCCGTACTTAAGTAGTCTTGCATCATTTTTATGACAATAATGATGGATAATCCTGTTATCGACTGGCCAACTACATGCTTGTATGATTAAACTGACCTACAAAAATTTCAGTTTCACAATAGTTTCAATACCACTTCAATATTCATTTAAATTATACAATTTTGTTAGTAAATGACATAAGGTCTAGATGCAGAATTCTTAAGAGATTGCTTTAGTGTTAGAATAGCTAGCCTCTTATTCGAAGAATTTATACACACCAGATAACATAGACACTGTAAGTGCTGCAATATTATGAACTCTCAAATGGTTTGCATCAGAATTTGCATATACATCCATATAAAGTTCAAGAAGTTTTAACATTAACTGATACAATCAAGATCATACCAGTTTCCTCCCTCTAAATTTTGAATCTTATAAATGTTATTCAACTACATTAATGAATGATGATCGCTCACATTTATTCATGGATGTGCGATTCTTTCAATTACATGAATGTGTGAATAATCAAAATCTCTAATATTGGGCAATAAACACTTTTAATGAAACATATTATGAATCTTAAGGCGGTATTAAAACTGTGGCGTGCAATAGCATCCTATGGAATAATCTGTTTGTATTACTGAGATAACAATTGTAAGAATTCTGTTATCATAATGTGAGACCATTATATCTGAATGACTTGAGAATTTTTGTCTTGTCAAGTAGTAGAGAAACCTGAAATGAATCTGAATAAATGGTTTTAACAAGTTTGGGGCAACCATTACATAGCTAGGCAATCAAAGGATTAAGTGGACTGTTTTCAGATTACATCTCTAGCTGTGGTGATATTCCTTGGTCCATAAAATCGCCAGATCTCACAGCCTGAAAGTAATTTTTATTGAGCTATTTGAAAAGGAATTCAGTGATCTAATCATATGAAACTTAAAACCTGAAAAAAAAATGTGTTACAAAGAAGTTACTGAGATTTCTTTTGGATATGTTTTGTCTTGCGAATGGAAAATTTTAAAACTCGACTTTAGAATGTGTGAATTGAAATGGTAGCTATGTTAAGGATGTAGTGTTAAAAATTTTAGGTTGCTGTGAGGTATAGATGCTGCCAACTTGCAGTAAATTTTTTTAAAAATAAATGGAAAAATTACTTTTTTAAAAAGCCTGTTTATTTTATTAACTTACTAATTATTTTTCTACCAGGCTCTGAGATTATTGGTTCAAATTAATTTAATTAAAATTAGGATTTTTTTTTTTTTTTTTTTTTTTTTGTGGCTACGTAGCTTTAATTGAATGTATATTTTACTATTATTGTTTTTTTTTATTATTATTGCAAATGTTAGATTTATCTTAAATTACTTATTCAGTGTTAGAATTCTGTTTCCTTGTCACTATTTGTTGTCAGGTTCACTACCTATACACTGTTATGACACTAACAAGGGATATAACTACTTGTGATTCCCAACTACATAAATCCAGACCAGCTATTCCAGTGACTTCCAGATTATGTTGTGATATGACTATACTCATTATAAGTGTGTCTGAGTATTATTTTATGTTTATTATTGATTGAAGGATCTAACTTTGAATGAAATCGTAACTTATGCCTTAAGTTTTTATTTTATTTTTAATTTTGGTTTCAAATAACTTCCATTTTATGTTATGGAACTGTGAACTATAAGTTACTTTACTGTATGTGAATTCAGATGTCTATTTAACTGCTTTTCTACTTTGTTTTTCTGAATATTATTTTTATTTTTTTTGCCAAAAAAAAAAGTACCCTAAGTTTTTGTAAGAAAACCATAGCTTCTATATTACATTTCCAACCTGAAATCATGAGATTAGATTAATGCAAGAAGTTGCTAATCAGCAGCAATTTTCATATTTTTTTAATATTCATTTATTTTGAACTTTTATGAGAATTATAACATTTAAGAGATTTGGAGATCACGGCCATTCACTCTATTTTCTGACTTCTGTTTATTATCTCATTTGAACGAATTCTTGGTTTCTTATATAATAGTTTCATATTGCAATTATGGTTTCATTTAAAATATATAAATTATATATTTTTTTACATATTGTCCATATCTAATAATTAAATTGCATGTGTTCTTTTTTGCAAGTTTGAAAAATCACAGAAGAATTTATTAATAATACACATTAACCTTTTACTTTACTGCTGATTTTTTTTCTTTCAAAGAATAAAAACAATAAAATTTAACATTTACATTATATATTCCAAATTAAACTAAAATTGTCAATGTATTATATTCATTAAAATATGTTGTTAAACATATCCTTTACATTTATTTATGTACTTTGTCAAATTATCGGTAAGAAGATAACATATAATATATTTATATTGTCTCAATGTTACTTTGGTTGCTTAATGTTCAGAATGAATCCATACATACATGCCTATAAAATATAAACTTATGTGATGTAAGATTTTTAATAGTAATAGACAACCAGGTAATAACTAATTTGTGTTAAATAAGTTATCAGTACGAAAAATATAATACATTATTCATTAGTAAAAAGTGTTAGATATATATTTTGTGTTTTTAGTTTTTATATTTATATTATTTATTAGTTAAGTTTTTAAACTGGTGTTTAAAGTCATGGAGTTGAAGAGTGGGAGGGAAACATTGATTGCATTGAGGCGAACAAGAAGTGGGGAAGATATGCCCCTTGTCCGAGCCATGGTGATTGGTCGGGTGTTGGTGATGTAAATGTCGCTGGCAGTGGTGGGGTTGACTGGCAAGATGAGGAGGAGAATTGGTTACATACATCGAGAGTTCCTCCCCCTCGTCACAGTCCAGCAAACACCATCATCTGTAATGTTGATGAATACAGCCATGAGACTGGGTATGGCAATGGTATTTTGAAGGCTTTGAAATAATATTTAATAGTTACTGAATTATGTCATTTTTTAAGCTTTTAAATTAATCAGTCACTCGTCTTTCAGGAGTTTCTTCCCACTGTTCTTTTTTTTGCATTCTCATATTTTATTTTATAACGCTGAATAGTATATATTATATTTTTTAACCGTTTCATATGCTGTGTAGTAATGTAACAAGCTTACAGTTTTTCCATTTATGTTCATATAATTTCATGATTTTTATCATATTTTAATGTTAATTCTATTAATAATTATATTTTAGGCCATTACCCTTGTATTCTTCAATCAGTTATACATTTTTAAATCACAAATTCTTCCTTCCTAATCGTAAGTGGAAAAACCATACAAATTCACTCAGGTACAATAAGACAGCTTGAGTATAGTGGTGTGTGAGACTGCATTTGGTGTAAACATTTGTATGGTAACATATGTTATAAATATTTGTTTGACATTTATGTTAACCAATAGATTGGTATAACAGCTATGTTTATTCTGTAATACTTTCTCCATTTGTTGTGATACAACTAATATTAGAGTATTACCAATTCAGCTGACTAATTACACAAATCCTACCAGCAAGCACTTGACCTATATATGTTATGCATATCATTTGGAGATATAAAACTTAGCAATTGTTTTTTCTTATTTGAAATTTATGTTTATATTCTTTATAAAACTTGCCCAATTTGATTGTTTCATTTAGCTGCTTTATTTCTATGCTACTTTATATGAAGTTTCTTTAAAAGTTAAATTTTAAATATTTACAAAGAAGTTAAACTAATAAAATTAGTCTAGTCTGTCTCAGCAGTATCTCCTAGTAGTCTAGTGTTTATTCTGTTTAAATTCAGCTGTGTGATAATTTCCTGAAATTCTTTCTGATAGTCTCATTTCGAATGTGTTAACAGTTTCTTAGCAAAACTTATCCATTGATATAATTATTCATGGTGATTGATTTATATAACAATATTTATATTTGTGCGTGTTATCATTATGCATTTTAACATAAAGTTTTAAATACACTGTTTTTTCATGCCTTTTTTTTATTTACAATATTTTAAAACATGATTTAAAATATTTTACAGGCACAATATTATTTCATTATTAAAAAAATTGTTTATAATGTTTTGTGTTTATTAATTGTATACTCCTTCAAAATTGTTTTTCATAAGTACCTGAAATCTATTAAAAAAAATAAATTTATTTATCAAATTCTTCAATGATTTTAGGAATATTTTTCTTTATGACTGCTGTTTTTTTTTTTTTTTCTAAATTACATTTAAAAGCATGACTGTTATTTGTTTTTACATTTCAGACTGTAACTACTAAATGTAAAAAAAGTAGTCTGTAAAAAAATGTTTATGGCTCGGCCAAAAAAAAAAATCAATATTCAGTTTTATCTATCTTTAAATATTACTACTCTAATCCTAGACTATACTAATGTGTATTTTTCCTTTTGTGTAGAATTGATTGTGGTTGGCATAAACAAAATCTAATTCATAAAAAAAAAAAAATTTCATAATTCAGATTTTACATTTTGAATTATGAATTGAAATTCATGTAGGAGTATTTACAGCTGTATTAATTAATTGTTTAGAAATCTTTTGTTTAGCAGTTCTTCACATTACTACTGGTGTAACAATAACAGATGTACAATATCGAAAAATAGATATGTCAGTTTGAGTTGAGAATCAATTACTCTGAAACAGATCTTCAGGGATTTATGTTAGAAACATTAGTTTATAGCCCATTCAATTTAAAATTTTGTTATTGCCTTCAACTTTTTTTTTTTTTTTTTTTTTTTTTTTTTTGTTAATTTAAGAAGGGTCAATTTATAGAAAAAATTCAGAAGACCTTTCTTTGGCTGAGTTAAGTGATGAATCCTTCAGTGGAATTCCAACAAATTTTAATTTTTTATTGTTTTTTGTCAGTACATCCTCCAAATTTCAAATCTTAATGTTTATACTATTTTGATTTTTTTTTATTTCTTGCTAACTCTGCAGTTGTAAAGGCTAGAAAAATGCAACACAGGTGAAATGAAAATTCATTATGAGTTAAATGTAATAAATAGAATAATCAAATAAACTTATAATGAACATTTTTTTTTTTTTTTTTTTTTTTTTTTTTTAGTTTAGGATGGCTGTAGAAATAGTTTATTTATCACTGCTTGTACAACCTGTCAACTCCCAGATAGTTCAGATGATGTTACCATTAATACACATTGCACACTATTAAAAAAAAAAAAACACAAAGAAATAGTCAAAACATAATTGAATGAATGATTTCATTCTTTTTACAGTCAGCCTTTGGGAAATATTTGAGGGTTTTTTTTTTTTAATGTAATGTATTCAAATAATATCATGTAACTATAATTTTTATGCTGGTGTAAGACTTATTTGCATGGTATTATTTTTTTTAATCTGAATTGTTAAGTTTTGGAATAAAATCATACAAAAAATAGAATATCTTTATTATGGATTTTTATATATTTGTAAATATTACAATTTTATTCCTTAATGAAGGTTTTTTATTATTTTATTAAATATTTATAACTGGAAAAGTCCGTGTTACTGTTATAAAATCTAAGAAGTATGGATTTTTAGGTTATAAAATTATGAAAATCTTTGTTTGCTTATTCTGTGTGCGGTATCTTTAAATAATTTTCCATTTTTCTCTAACAATCTCTGTGATCTAAGTTCTGATATTTCTGGTTTCTTATAATGCACGACCAATTAATAATGCATATTGAAAAATGTCTTTACATTTTGTTTGATTATACAATCTTATACTATTAATAAAAGTGCAGTTGCAGTTTTTGTGATTAGTGATTAGTCCAATCAAATTAATACTTTTTGGTTAAATGCCATTGGGATGTTTTTATTAAATGTCTACTATATCACAGGATGAAAGAGAAGAAATTTATCTGAAATTCTGTATTAAAAGTTTAAAATAATACTAAACTTATTCTTAATGCTCTGTATTAAGTAAATAATTTATACTCTTTTTACATTACCATTTTCTAAAATACTTTATTAATGGTATTTTTTTTCAGTATTGGGTTTAATTAAAACTGTTAATTAACATATTTATTATGTCCATCGTTTATTTTAGCAATATATTTTAAAACGGAGAAAAAAGAATTGGAAAGAAGAATTGGGGCTGGAATCTTTGAGGAATATTCAGAAATTATCATTTCAAAAACCATTACAACTTCAATTTTGCTGAATATAAAATATAAGAGCGTATCAATTACAATAATCATAAGCTTTTATTAATTTAAAAGAAAGCAGAAAAATTCTAAAACATATGTTTACAAAATTTTTCATTATAAAGTGCACCAAATTGTTATAATAATAGTTAGCCATCCATTCCATGCTTCATCAAGCAACAGTAATCAGATTAAAGAAAAAAAAAAACCCCATATTTCAGTCAGTGGCTATTTCAATTGTTTTCAACTTTTGAAATGGCTGAAATATGGTTTTTTTTTTCTTTAATCTGATTAATGTAAAATGGGTAAATAAGTAAAGTTTATGGTGAATATGGAATGGTGAGAAAAATAATTAGACAATTTAAAGAAGGATGAGAAAACTTTTATTTGATGAAGCATGGAATGGATGGCTATTATTATTAATAACAACTTGGTGCACTTTAAAGAAAAATTTTGTGAGAACATGTTTTAGAATTTTGCTGACTTTCTTTTCAAATGAATAACAACTTATGATTATTGTAATTGATACGCTCTTATATTTTATATTGTTTAAAGACTAAATATATTAATTTTTTTAATGCTATTAAATGTAACATCCCATTTTTTGAGAGGTGGATGAAAAAATAAGTTTCACCCTTGCCGAGTTCTTGAACTGAAAGGGATATATTAATTTCTTTTGCTGGTAGCACTGGTTGTGTTGTCTTCCTGCTCCCCCAGCGGCTATTCTGTATGACATTCAGTACATGTGTAGTGACATCAGTATGGGGTGACATCCCCAGGTTTCATCCAGCATAGAATTGTGTTCACTAGTCTGATTTCTGTGAGAAAAAGATTATAATTGTTGTGAAATTCATTGCCAAGTTGTTGATTGAGAATGCAATGACATGTCCCATGATCACAAAATTGTCCCAAATGTTCAGAAACAGAAGAACAAATGTAAGCGACAAACTGTGTACTGGGCATCTTTTAACTGCAAACATAACGGGTAACACAGACTGCATGAATGAAATGATCTTGAGTAACCAGGGCATTAAAATTAGAGAGATTGCAAGTGAACTTAATATCAGTTATGGTAGTGTGTTTGCAATTATTCACAATCAGCTTGGTCACCGCAAGATGGGTGCCACATCTTTGACCGACCGGCTAACAAAACATGTTTTATATCTGCTCTTTCTTTTATTCTATGTTATTCCAGGACTAGTCCACAGTTTTTGAAACAAAACATCAAAGGAGTTGAGAGCTGGGTGCTTAATTACACTCCTGAGACTAAACTAGCATCACATGAATTCACTGAAAACATCCCCACATGTTCAAAAGGTTATGCTGACAGTATTTTTTGATTCTGAAGGAGTTGTTTACAGTGAATTTATGTCGCAAGGAACAACAATCAATGCCGAATTGTACTGTGAGAATAAAAAAATTACATAAAGCCATTAAAGATCGAAGATGCAGAAGATTGAGCGATGGGGTTGTTTTTCTTCATAACAATGCTACTCCTCATTCAGTCATATGACAAAGGAGTTACTGCAAAAATTCAAGTGGGAAGTGTGGTCTCATCCACCTTACAGTCTGACCTAGCATCCTGCGACTATCACCTGTTTGGTCCTCTCAAATGAGACCTGGGAGGAGAGCATTTTGATAAAGATGATGAACTGAAGGAAGTGGTCTTTAAATGGTTGAAGGAAATTGTTATGAGAGTGGAATTGAAAAACTTGTCACAATATATAAAAAGTGTTTAGTTAAACTTTATGATTGCGTAAAAAAATAGATAAAAATATGCAATTTTCTGTTTAATAAAAAAAAAATTGTCTTATAAATATGTGTTTCATAGAGGGGGATATAACTTATTTTCTGATCGTCCCTTATAGAATGAAATTGTTGAAAGAATGCTGCTTAGTTTTCTTGACTAATTTGTAACATACTATATACTTTGTATAAAGTTACTGTGTAATATAGTTTTTATTTTTATAAAATTATTTATCAACTTATTATTAATGTATGATTTTTTTATTAGAGACAGTTTATTAAGGTGTGATATGAATGATGACCTAATTTATGCTGATGAAACATTAATAATGAAAATACTAGTGTTTTAAAACTTTTTATACAGTGAAGGCAATTAGTATTTTATTGAATAGGGAGGGATAATTTGAGTAAAATTAATTTTATTAATTTTAATTTTGAATTATAATGAAAATCAGGAGAGCATAGATTTAATTTTGTGTTAAAATATAAAAATAAAATCATTAAAGAAGAATTTTAGGAATTATGGTCTATAAAAATCTAAACTGGAGAGAGGTGATCCACTGTCTGATAATTGTACTTAACTCTGGTTTATATGTTATTCAAATAATTTCAAGACTGGGAAATAGAAATATCTATATTACATGTTTGTTTTATGTATTGATATAAAGAGTATTTAATTTTTATGAGAGTGAAATTGAAAAACTTGTCACAATGTGTAAAAAGTGTTTAGTTAAACCTTGTGTTAAAGGGGAGATGTACAGACGCCTGAGAAAAAGGACCCTGTGAAACCTGGTTAGTCTGTTTATAGAATTGTTTTATTACATAAAAATGGGGATATCTGTCTAAATTAAACCCTGATCAAATATAAAAACAAGTAGTTGGGTATTTTGAGAATTTAAATTATACAAAATCTTAGCATAATAGCTTTAATAATAATCTATTAGCATTTGCCTGTATTTTTATGTTATAAAAAATTATATGTACACATTTATTTATAAAAATCATAATTATATAATACCACGATATAATCAATATGCCGCTGGTTACTATACCTGAGCTTTTGAAAGTAAACTCTCTTTTATAAATTTAAGGTTATAATTTTTGACTTGTTGAGAATAATCACATCCAGTTAAGGATAATTTAAGTTTATAGATTTCCTTAACAAATGGTTGATAGAATTAATCAGCGATTATTGTATGAATTTCTATGTTATTTCATATTTTAATTGTATCAGAGAGAGCATTTAAGTATTATTGTACAAGTATAATTTTATTCATAAGATCATAAATAGATCATAAATAAATCATAAATTTGTTTGAATAAGTAAAAGAAAATAAATGTGTTGGAAAGATGTGTAATTTTTCATTTTCCTGAAAGACTGTATTATATTATTTCTTCAAATTGTTTTTATCATAATAAAAATTTGAATAAGTTAAAGAAATTCTAGTACTGTGTTATATTTATTATTAACTCTTTGAAATTATTGCATGACAGCAATTGCTTATTTTTCTTCTGTACTGCTAATAATAAATGCAAAGATGGAAATGAGATTGTTATACTCATCAGCTAACTGTGTGGTTGTATTTATGAATAATTTTTAAAAAAATAGAAGCATTTCAATAATATATGTGTGTTTGTGTGTGTGTTTGTTTATTTCATTTTTTTTCTATTTGTTTATTCTTTCGTACATGTTATTAATCTATAAGAACTTTCAGATTACTGTGTTAATTAACTAATTATGTTTCAGTATCTAATCAATATTTTTATATTTTGTTTGTTGCAACAGTGTGAGACGTCCTGGACATGGTAATGAAAATATTGAAGGAGATGTACAGACGCCTGAAAAAAAGGACCCTGTGGAACCTGGTTAGTCTGTTTATAGAATTGTTATATTATGTTAAAAGATATTAATACTTACTAATACAAAAAAAAAGAAAAAAAAAAGTGAATTAATACAAATTAAATATTTACTGACATTTTATCTCTTAATTTATATTCTTGGAAAATCCTGATTTTTAAAGGTTCATGTCTGGGTCCACTAAAGGAACATAAAAAAACCATTAAAAAAATCAATTATAATGGTCTGGGCATTAATATTACTTAATAAAAAAACAAGTTATTTATTATTTATAATTATGTATTAGTGTTTTTGAGTTCATATTTGCCTCTTGATCTATTTATTTTGAAAGGGTTTGTGGTAACTAATTAAAAAGAAAATATTTAATTTATTATACAAATATATTTTTAAAAAAATATAAATATAAATATTTTTAATATTTATTTTTAAAAAATTACAATAAATTATTTTTTTAATTGACTGGTTAGGCATGATGTTAGAAACTTTGTACTTGGAAGTCTTTTCTGGGATGCTGGTGGAGCTCAACATTGAAGATAATTTTAATGTGTCATGTCTTTTCTGTGATAATCTGGTCTTTTTTAATTAAAGATGAAGATTATTTAATGTTACCTTTTCTATAGCGATGTGATTGTTGCTATTGAAGACAGCAAAAAAGTAATCATTATAAATATGAATAACTAAATATTACTATATGTAATTGTTCAGTAGTTGCATGTCAATTATGAATCTGATAAAAGATTGTTTAAAAAAAAAAAAACACAGATAAAAGATTGCTGTCAGATTTACAATGAAGTAATGCTTAATTTAGAAAAACTAATACTATTTTTCATGAATGTATAACAATTCACTTTTAACTATTTATTTTGTTCATTTTTTTCATGAATAATTACCTATAAATACCACTATCACAAGCTGATATTGTATTGTACTGTACTGTATTGTGCGCTCCATCTGATGGTATATGTACACAGCAGTTGAGCCTCTCTGCTCTTAATAAAGATTGGATTGCTTGTGCCTGTCCTGATGTTACTTATAGAATATTCTCAATTTCAACTGACTAAATAAACCAATCTTTGTATTTTAGTTATTTTCAACTAATTTTTATTCCATATTTAATTAACTCCAACATCAAAGTTTAAGGGTATTCATTCCTCAAATTATTTAAATAAAATTATTATATAAAACTGTTAATCTATAACATTACAATATTTTTCAATATCCTAACCTCTTCAAAATGTTTTTATATACATGATACAAGACCATAATACTTTTATAATTATAGTTTTCTTATTGGTACAAAATTGTTATCTTTTCTATTACGTACATTCATTTTTGAATAATAATAAAACAAATATACTCAAAAATTTTAAACTTTTTCCTGGTTCGTATACTAATATTAGTGTTTCTTTTTATAATAATAATAATTATTATTATTATTATTATTATTATACTAACAATAAATGGTTTTTCAATTTTTATGCTTTACTTATTTTTGAAAAAGGCCGTATTTTAGATATTATTGATATTTGATAAAGTTATTAAATGATTTATAATTATTGGTTTTTATAATGTCTTTTTCTTTAACTCTTCTTTCCAGATAAATGTTTTTTAAGAAAGATTTACATATTGATAGTGGTAAAAATATATACAGTATATATTGTTTATAGTGCCCTCCAAGGGATTGACAATTTAAGGTCATTATAACTAATAATCACAATAATCGATGTTTAGTTAGCATAGTGGTACTACCTTCATATGTCATCTACTTGGATATTGTAATACAGTAATTATAGTAATTATTAAAAATCATAATAATAATTTAATTTCTGAATTTTTCAGAAAAATTGCAATATAGGACCATTAATAGGGCTATTAATAGTCCTGTGGTAT
>JAAAKQ030481464.1:8101-22355 GCA_010016005.3 Zanna intricata
AAAACAAGAGTAAGGTGAAGAAAACCCCAAAAAAAGGGGGGAAAAAGGGGGTTTATAAAAGTTTTTAGACAATGAGGAAGATGAAGAACCGACAAAAAAAAAAAAAAAAAAAAAAAAAAAAAAAAAAACCGAAAATACGGAGTGATCTGGCATATATATATATTTTTATCTTTATATTTTATTACTTGTACAATTTTTCATCATCATCATCATCATCATTATCATAATATTAATAATTAGATGAAAAGTATTTATTATTTCTTATTCCTTTTAATTAAAAAGTGCACAAATATGAATATTCAAATCAATCCTCTTAAATTTTCTGTGGGTGTTAACTTCTGTAATATTTTTTTTTAAATTTATATTTGAAATTTTTTGTTTACACTGTTTTTTTTTTTTAACATAATAGTAAAAGAATTTTTTTTATGCATGTGGTTTGATAAAGATAAATAATTTTGTTATTCTGAATTTTAAAATATCATTTACCTTTAATCTCATTGGATAATTATATATTTTGTTTTTGTATTATACTTATTTATAATTTTGTTTTGTTAATAAATAATTTTATTTGTTTTATATAATTATATATGAAAATAGAAATTTAACTTTTAGAATGAATTCTTTAAATTTGTTCAAATCTTATTAAAAAAAGGAAATTATTTGATTTTCTTCATGTGCTTTAATAAAAACCTGTTCGCATTACTTATTTTAAGTTAAATATTTCCCCCCCCCATTTCATTCCCATGTATTTTCCATTTAATTTATTGCAGTTGCATTCAGCATTTATTGTATTCCAATTATGAATGAAAAGTGATTTTATTTCCTAAATTCCTTCCAGTTATAAGCAACAAATGTTACAGAGAATAGAACTTAAATGCCATGTCACTTAATTAATTGAAAACATAACATAGCAGTTTTTTTATGCGGTTGAGAAATATCTTGTTGACAGCAAATATATTCATTGCCATTTTATATGGTGGTAGAAAGATGATTTATGTTGTTGCTTTTAACCGCATTGCCACATATTAAAATTATTATATAATTTTAATATGTTTTATTTTAACAGAAATTAAAAAAAATTGACGGTGGTAGATTAAGGATTAAGAGATGTACATCTGAAAGGATATTTGAAATATTCATTATTGTGTACATGAATTTGTTATATATTATTTTGTGATTTGTGTTACAATTGTTCCTTAATGATATGTGTGTATAATTTCTATATTAATTATTGTTCTCTTGTATTAGTATGTTGGATTGGTATAAATCACAAACTTTTTTGTATACATCTTTGGTGAACAACACTAATCTAAATTGCATCTATTTCTGTTGTTCTCAAAAAGAATAATCAGATATCCTTCCTCACTGTGCAATTCTTAATAAACTTCCATTTACATTTTATTTCAAATTTCTGTTAATGTAATATTTATTTTTTATACTTTAACCCAAAAAAAATTCTGGTTACGGTATTGTATTCCATTTGAAAATGTTTTTAATAAATGATCTTTGTGTCAAAAATTAACAATAATTCATATTTTAATGAGACATTAGAGTTTTATTAATTCTAAAAATTAATATATTTACAATTTTTGCCATCTTTTTTATTATTTTTAAAAGGTAAATTATTTTACTTTTATTTGAGATTTTTCCATAAATTTACACAAAGTACTCCGATCACGGTTAATTATTTATTCTTGTTCGATGACAGATCATCTGGTCTGTAGACAACTGAATTATAATTGCCTAAGTATAGTTTATTCAGTAATAATTACTGCCCAATAAGAAATAGTAGAGAAACTTGTTTATGTACACGGCCATTAACTGTGTACAATAGTGTTACCAAAATATACCATTAAAGCTACCTGCTGTGGTAGGTTAATGAACCTATTCTGGATTTATAAGCAAATGCTTTAACATTCTATTTTATTTCGCTTATTATTAAATTATTATTTATTTATTAAATTATCTTTTAATGTTAAAACTTTCAGAGCAGAAAACTCTGTCTAGCAGAAGTGAATATAGAAAAACTTGTATGATCTGAAACAGAGTTCTGTAAATTAGCAAATGATATTAAATCAAGTTATTAAATAAATTGGAACTCTGGTTCAGATAAAAATAAAATTTTCATGCAATTTTCTCTCTATGTACTTCATATTTAATTTTTTTAAATGTGCTTAGAAATTTGTACACAGTAACACTGAACCAGGCAATTTTAAAACTCAATTGAGTTTGACTAACCCTTTACATCAAACCGTTACCTGTATCGGTGTTCATATAGTTTTAGTAATATTATTATTTACAGTTAATGACTGTATATTTAAATAAGTTTCACAATTTCTTTCTCATAAAAATTGTAATTCTTGGTTAAAATATATATTATTGGTAATTCAAGAGTACAAATCGAGTTATTAGTTAATAAACTACACTTGTAATTAGACTTAAACCTTTAAGCTATCTACATTGCAAACAACCGTTGTCAATTACTACCAGTGCTAATTGCTATTCCTATTGGCAACTTGGACTAACAGTCAAGAATTTTATCTAAAATATTATTATTTTAATGTAGATTATTTCTATTTTTTACCGATTAGTTGTTATGAAATGATTTAATAATTAAACGACTGAAATCACTGTTAGAGTATAACATTAAAATACCAGAGTATATATATTTTTTTTGAAACGGTTTATTTTATTAGTAGATTTTCTAATCTGATGACTGTCATAATAGAAATTTGTGTTTTTTGGCTTGATTAAAACAGTTCTTTTATTAAAATGTCAGGAAAAATTATTTTATTTTTATGCGTTTTCATTAATCTTTTGTTGAAATGTTCCATTTCAGTAATAAAAAAACACTTATTTTTTAATTTATTAATATTTTTGTAATACGGATTCTAATTAATAAAATTAACAAATGTAGACTTACATATACAAAAGCAAAAATGGATATCAATATTTTGCAACTTTTATTCACAAAGTGTTAAATTAAAAAATATTTAAGATTATATGTAACTTTTCCAATGTTAAACATATCTTCTTGTACAATGGTAAATGTAATAATTTATTATAATGACGTATACCATAGTAAAAAAAGGAAATTTTATTATCTATGAGATATGTATGTATAATTTAACACAAAAAATGAAGTTACATTTTAAAACTGTTTTTTTACTGGTATTTTGTGCATCCATCTATATTTGGTTGTTTTGTTATAAATTAATAATAAATATAATTCATATTAAAAATTTTAAACAGATTTATTAATTAATTATCCACATCTTTATTGTCATTAAATTCTTGAACAACCAATAAAATCAGATTAAATTTTCAAGGCAAATGAAGTTTGTGAAAATACACTCCTTCACTTAGAAAGAAAATTAATTTCCTTATATAAGGAAAATTCATAAATTCACATTTCTTCTTAATAAAAATATTAAGAAATTTTCGTGTAATTACTATTTTTTTATTCATTAGTTTTGTTAAAAGACAAAAAGATGTTCAGCTTACAAGTATTATCTCAAATAAATTTTTTTAATATAATTTCTATAAATTAATTGTATAGTTATGTAGTTATTCAATGAAAAAAAAATCAATTTTATTATTTTTTTATTCAATTAAAAAGTTTGAATATATTTTATTACTGTTATTAACCTTTTTCTACTTAGTCATAACATTGAATAATACGAAGTATGTAAATTCATTGTTAATACGGTAGAACAAGGTTTTTGTTTTTAGATTATTATTATTATTATTTTTACTTTTTTTTTTTTTATTTAAAAAAAAAAACAAATTATAAAATATAGAATTTTCTTTTTCAGACCACATACATTTAATAGCATTTTATTTAATTTTGGCAGTAAATTTACTTAAATATTTCTTTATCTTTATATTTATACACAATGATGATAATGTAGTATTTATTTAATTAATTATTGAAATAGTCAACAGTGGAATTTTTTTAATATATTAAACTTATTAGCATAAAATAATAAAATTTCCATTTCATATCAGAAATTTAATTTCTGATATTTTAAAGTTATTAATATATATAGTTTTTTATTTAATCTATATTTTTGTGATTACAAATTTTAATATAGTGTTAGGTTTATTAATTTCATTGTGCATAAAATAAAAATTTGTTAAAATATATTTTTCAAGCGATTTGACAATTGTAGAAATTTTTCAATAATTTTTTTATATACAACATAGAGGAAAAAGCAATTTTATTAATGAATGGTTAATTTTGTTTACTGTTTCAGGTGCCAAAATTTCAGCTTATTTTGTCGTGTTCACTCATTTACATTTATATAAGAAATTTAATCTCTTTTTTTAAATATATGATATTTTTATTTATTTGCATAAATGAGATGTTTTTAAACATTACATTTTATTATTATTACTATTGTTATTAATATAATTAAAATAGATAATACTATTTTTATTATTGAATTTATATTTATTCGTATTTTAATGTTATTTTATATTTCAGTATTAACTTATTTGAATTAGTGTAACTAATGAACATTATCATTTACCATATTCTTTATATACTATGTAGATGAGTGTATATGATTCCTCGAGGTAACAATCTTCCATGACAAAATATGCTTATTACTATTATGATGTATGTTTTTTCTTTTTTGTTTTTGTTTTTTTTTTTTTTTTTGTATCATTTTATTATATTTTATGTGTAATCTATATTTTATTTTTATAAAAAAATTAGTATTTTATTATTACATAGATGTGTGTGCTTGTGTGTATGTGTCATGTATTATTGAATTTGCATTTTTCAGAAGATAAGATTTAAAGAGGTATTAGTGTTATGTAAAGGTTTTTATTTCATTTTGATATAAATCTAGGACTAACTTTTTTACATTCAGTAAATATAAATATACAAGATGTTTTAAAATTTTGTTATATTATTTTTATTTACTTACTCTTATTATTATTATTTTGCTGTTAAAAAAGGAATTGTATGATTTTAATTCCTGACAGCTATTTAATATTGATGTTAATCTAAGTAGTAGTACATCATCATGATGGCTGAATTTTATTATAAGCTATCTCAACTGAATAGCTACACCCGTATATTTTACCTTCACTTTTAAGGATATTATCTGCTGAGATGTTCCTAATATTATGGGAACATAGGTTTGTAAGATGTAAACCATCAGTTTACATTGTCTTCTAGAACTATACAATATCATGGCAATGATAATTGTAATTTTTAAAATTTTGTTATAGATATGACAAAAATTTAATAAGTTTAAATCTATTTAACCAGAATATATATAACTGTATATTTATGTATTTTAATGTTAAAAAATTAATTTTATTTATCTGTTATAAATTTATTTTATTATTTAATATATAAATAAAATAAAAATGAAAAGAAATTCAGAGAACATAGAAAACAACACTTATTGTATTTTTGCATACATAAACTGCATAAAATTGACATTATTGAGGGAACTGTGTGAGACTTCAATTTGAAAATTTTGTGGTTTATAATAGAATCATATTTATATCATTGAGATTCTAATGAGATTTAAAATTTACAGTTATATTTTTGTTTTAATTTGCTTATAAAAATGTAAATAATTTTTTCATCCTAATAATTCGAGGAAGATGCCTTTCTTTATCATAATTTGGTGGCTTTGTATGTGTTTTAAATTGAAGCACAGTATCTAATATTTTAAAAATAATGAAAAAGATGATTGCAATCCGATACAAAAAATAGTAAAAAAAAGTAATTATTTTGACTTGTTTCTTCTCACTATTAGTTGTCATTACAGTATGATACTGGTGAGCAGCTAATCCAATACTCCGAAACAGTATCCTAGCAGTATATTTTATGTTTAAATTATAGTTGTTTTTTTTTTTTTTATCTACAGTTGATTAAAAACCTGTGTGAAGTCTTATATTGAAAGTGTTCCACCGATGTAATTTCTTCAAAGGTGAAATTCCTTCTGCTTTTAACCTGGAAATCATTATAGTTTTGTTGATAAAAGAAACAATTTTAGCTTGAGGCGTCATAATTTTTAAATGTAACTTTGAAAAAGGCACATTTTTATGTGCTTTTTTGTGTAACAATATTTAAAAGTTTGGGGTACCATTAATTTAACAATTCCAAAAAAAAAATTAATAGTTTGTATTAAAATATAGATGTTTATCTTCAGTCTTGTAGAATTTCAAGTATTGCATTAAATTTTTGTGGTGTATTTTAGAGGGTAAAGATAAAAAAAACAGTTTAATGATTATTGGAATTGTTTATCCTGCATTATGGAAGGAAGCTGAAAATTCTGTATGCTAAAATATGTAAATAAAATAAGTGTCTTTCTCATTTTTCTTAAATATATAATTGAATTGTTAGTTTTTTACAATATTACAATAGCTCACAACTCGTATGTGAGCTATTGTGATGTATTCATTTTCATTAGCAAAACTATAGTTTTGAGTATTAAGATTGCAAGTTGTTCACAAACTTGATTTTTTGTTGTTTCCAGTTCATGCTAGAGTACAGTTTAAAATTACAGTTATATTAAATACTACTAAATGTATTAAACTATATACTGCAATTTAAATTTACCCATTTTTACTGGATTTTATATTTATGAAAAAAGGATGGTGGTTCTGAATAGAGCATTGTGAAATTGTTTCTAATAGTTTACTAGACCTTTGAAAAAACTTAGGTATATATATATATTTTTTAAATTTCACTGGAGGTAAAATAAACACTACACACCAGTAAATTTTTAATTATATATTTTTTTTAAATTTGCTCGCTTTTTATAAAGTAAATCTTTTTATATTGCAATTTACTGTAAAAATAATCAGTTCTCATATTTGTGTAAAATTGCCTTATATTTTACAAAGAAATAAAAAATATGAAATTTTGCATATTTTTTTGCATAAATCATAATATTTACATGACATTGTTACCTCTTTCAGTTCATATCATTGTATAACTATTAATTTATTACAGTTTTATTTATTTTTTAAAAATGATTTTATCTATAAATATGATTATTTATTTCAGGTTCATTTTCAAGTTTTTAATAAGTTGTATAAATTGTACTAATATGTCATATATCAATATATTTAAAAAATTTTTTTTAGGCGGTGTCCTTTTTTTTACTATAATGTTGCTGTTTTTTTTAAAGCATTTTTTTAATGTTTTTAATATTTTCTATTTGATTAAATTAAGTAGCTGGTATTGAATGAAATAAAAATATTCATTATGTATATTTTGTGTTATTTTCTGAGCAGTTGTTTGAAAATTTAAAAAAATATATTTGTATTTAATTAAATATTACATGTATTTAAAAAATTTGTAATTATATTTTTTTTAGTAATTCATTTTATATCATCTGCATTTATTTAATTTTTCTTTTCTCATTTCAGGTTACAATTTTGTTTTGTGTGCATTCTTTATAATTATATTATGTACAATTATTATCAACTATATTTATATACATATATATATATATGTGTGTGTGTGTGTGTGTGTGTGTGTGTATGCACATGCTTGTCGTTTGTTATGTGTGATGTATAGAATTTATTATTAAAAATGAAATATTTGGAATAATAAATTTTCTCTTGTGTTATTGGCAGCTGGAAGGTAAGATGGAGATGATGAAATATTTGTTTTTTTTTTATTTTTTTTTTTATTTTAATTGTTTTATTTTGTTTTATGTCTGATTTTTATTGTAAGAGGATAATTGGACAGAACAGTAATTCACTTTGTTGCTTGTAATTTTTATCGTTTTTACATTAATTTAAATAATTTTCATTCTGTATTATTTTATGGTAAAGCTCTTACAACAAACTTATTGTACAATTTTTCCTTTAGCCCCTCTAATTTGCCCTTGATGCATTACGTATTGCCGCATTTTGTTCATCTATGTTGCCATTTTTGTTGACGACTGAAATATTAAGTAAAGTTATAAAACTATCTGTTATTAATTTTTTTCATTTAATATAATATTTATATACATTTTAAGGAAGTGTATTTTCCTTCAAGTTGCTGTAAAATGATGTTTGCTAATTGATTGTTGTTGAAACGCTTCTGCTATAATCTTATTCTATTCTTTTTTTATTTAATGGAGAACTATAAGTGTTTGCCACTACAGTTCCTAAGAAAATAGTACTATTTAAACAATAAGTTACTGATCATTGCTATTTGCTCTGAAAGGAAACCTTTAAGACTAAACTAAGTGAACACCTCATGAGTAACAAAGAAATTTACATAATGCATTAAAATAACTGTAATAAACTATATGAGTATCATGTAAATATATATTTTAGTGGTTTTTTTAAATTCCCATGTTGTTAGTGCTCATTATAGTTTAGACATGTGTGTATTTTAGATTTTATGCTCCTAATATGTGTTGAGTTTGTGAATTATTTTGATTATGTGAAGTTTCTCCTTGTTTTGGGTTTTATCTTTATTTATTTAGAAGTATTTTCAGCTGCATGTATTTGTAAATTATATATAACAAAAAAAATAAATAAATACCAAATTATTCAGTATAAAATGATTCATTTTCAAATGAGTGGGATCGTTTCTGAAGCTATTTTTGGAACTAACAGCATCTTTGTTCAATAGATGATCTGCTAGCACTGTAGTTATTGGTGTTTAAAAAGACTTTGCAAGTAATTAAAATAATGTATTGTAATTGTGTTTTTTAATAAGTTTAATTTAATAAAATTTATCTTATAAATTTCAATTTATTATTTAAAGTTTAAGATCTTTGATTTTTGTTTGCTTTATGTTAAATTTTCATTTTATAATTAACATCTTTGTTGACATATTTCCACAGGAGTTCTCAATCCTCTTGAATAATATGAAATTTATAAATACCCTAATTTTGATTTAAAAAAAACATGTTAAATAAATAAATGCAATTTAAATTGAATATATTACTCAGTTATAGACTTAAAGGGTTTTTAAAGCCCCATTAACAACAGTGCTACCGTACACTTACTGTAAACTTTACTCCAAAAGTGTTTGCTATACTTCTTGGTCATTTTCTTAATAGTTTTTTTTAATAAAAAAATAAAAAATAAATAAAAATAAATGTCATAATAATGGTGTAATGTTTTTATGAACAAATGTAATGCAGTATTACAAGATGCTGAAAGAACAAATTGTTTTGCACAAGCATATTAAAGGATAAGGTGTACAATAGTTTAAAGAGATTTTGAACATAAAAATGTGAAGTAAATAGTCTTATTTAATTTCAAATTTATGTGTTGGCCATAGTAGACAGCATTTAATTAAAAGCAATATTTAAAATTTAAATAATTGTATAAAATCACTTATCGTTATTTGTTTATTGCATAAAGATATTGTGCTATTGTTCTGTCAATTTGTCCTCTAATTTTGTGGCTAACAGGTGAAAGACTCACCGGAGAAAAGAGCATATGGCCTTCTTAACCGTGGGGGAAGATGATGTACTCCTTTGCCTCTGCCACAGCCATCTTCATCATCCTCATCTATCATCTAATTTTCATCACCATCATCATCATTAAATCATCATCGCCATCTTAATAATTATCATCATTATTATTTTATTTTATTGATAATAATGAATGGTAAATTAATAAAAATAACATCAGAATGATTGAATGACATTGATTGATGACAGTACATTCAGATTGTCTTTCAGAAGGGGTTGGGGTAAATTGGTGTTGATTTCTTTTTCCAGTTACTTGCATTCCTGTTCTCCACCTATCATCCATGGCAATCTCACCTGTGATACGATATTTATTCAGCACAATGGCCTCGTGAAAATAGGATCAGGTAAAGATACAGTAAAGTACAAGTAAAAAAAAAATCTCCGGTAAAATAACAATTTATATAAAAAAAAACAAACAAAATAGAAAACGATTTTTTTTTAGTTAAAATTAAACTGTGTTTAATTTTAAGACAAAAATATATATGTAGTTTTATGAAAATTAGTGTAATATATTTGTTCCATATTTTCATGTTTGTATTATTATACAGCCATCAATAACTTTCCTGAGAGTCTGTGGTACTGATCAGTGTAGGCTCCCGCGATCGCGTAGTTCTTGTTGGTATGGGTGGGGGGCCGAACGTTTGTCGGATGAGTGGGTGGGTGGGGGGATGGGGCTTATCTGATCTTTATCACTCTTTTTGGGGGAGGAATTGATGCCAATGTTTTACTGATCGTTAATCACTAATCGTATTTTTTATCTTTCTAATTTCAGTCGCACCAGATACAATACATCATCATGTAAAAACTTGTCGTGAAAATATGAAAAATATGCATTTTATTGCACCTGAATATGCCTCAGGTTTGTATTATAAATTTATATTGTTATTGATTTTGTGTTAAAATTTTTTTTTTTTACTGATTAATTTATAATCTTTATTTCCAAAATATTCAATTAGATTTTAATCCATTTCCTTCTGCATTCAACAATAGTCACAGTTCTTCTGTAGGTGCAATTCATTCTTTGTTTATAGATTGTTTTTACAACTTTAAACTTAAGTAATTTAAACCAGACTCATATCACTCATAAATTCATTAGTTTAGTTTAAAAATAATTTGAAGGGCTCAATTATTTTTCACAATAAAGTTGATTTTTATGAAAAAGGTTTCACCAAAAAACTGGCACTGTTTTATGAAACCATTGGGTTCCAACTCATTGAAAACCTCAGTTACATACCAGAATATTGTCTTGTGGATCGAGTTTATAATTTATTTTTTTAATTTTTTATTTTGAAGTTCCTCCACTGTTCTTTTGGAAGTTTTTTTTCATACAAAACAAGTGGAAAAAGTTTTTAAATACAAAATCAATTGTTTTCATAGATGATTTGAAGCTATGTCTCATTTTATATCATTATCATTGTTAAGTATTTTATTTTTATAATGTAATGTCATCCTATAAAAATATTTTCATAAAAAAACTAAAGATTAGTTGAAAAAACTTGATAAATGTACTTTCCATATTCCAGTAAGTCTCTCTTGCTGTGTAATAGTTTCCTTTAATTATTTCTTTACATTTCTTTTTTGTATTATTGTCAATCTATACCTTGCGGATAGCTTTTTCATGCAGGTAAATTTTTCCTTGACCTATCCATAATTTAAATAAAGATAAAACTAAAAAATTTAAATATAAAAAAAGAAAGATAAAACCAATTTCTAAAACAACTGCTGTAGATACTACAAAATGTTTATTCATTATTATATATGTTAAGTTTAATTTTCATTCATCAAAAATACATAAAAATTAATAGTTTTTTTTTTACATACACAATCATCTATCACTTCGTACCAGTTGATCTGCTTTCCCTAAAGTAATTAAGAATAAAATATTATGTTCCAAATAGTAACTGAATTTATATACTGAAAAAAAACAGCAGCTACATGAAAAAAAGTATACTATGATATGGAAGCCTGAGTCATTTCAGTTTTAAATTACTATGCTGCAAAAGAGAAAGTGTTAAAATGCTTTGGTAAACTTTTTAGATTTAGATTTAATTTTTTATTTTTATGGTGTTTATAACCACTCCTGAAAGATGAGGACATACTCTTTCCTCGTGTTTATAGTCTTTATATTTTTAACTTGCATTTTGTTAAATTTTTACTTTTTTTTTAAATATGTATGTAAAGGGAGATAAGTAGAAAAAACGCTGCTCTTGTTCACAATGACTGGAATAGTTTTCATACATTTTGTGTATTAAAAATCACATTTTATTTTTATTTCTCTACCCTTTTTTTGTTTAACCTCCAGAACCCTGTCTCCCTGTCTTTTATACCATTATAATTTACTTTTTGCTTATTTTTCATTGTTTTTACAGCTGATGTGTCACCTGCAATAGATATCTACTCGTTCGGGATGTGTGCATTGGAGATGGCCGCATTGGAGATTCAAGGAAATGGTGATTCTGGAACAGTAGTGACTGAGGAAAATATTAAACGAACAATAGACAGCCTAGATGACCCTCATTTAAAAGACTTTATTCATAAGTGTCTTGCAATGGATCCTAAAGATAGATTGCCTGCTAGAGATCTTTTATTTCATCCTATCCTGTTTGAAGTCCACTCGCTCAAACTCCTGGCAGCACATGCTTTAATTCATTGTGCAGGTAATTCATTTTCTTTTTCATATATTTTATTAAAATTTTGAATACTGTTTATTTTATTTGTAAAGCAACATTAAGTTATATTGACTTATTTTTATACAATACTTTTTAAATGTGTAAAAATATTTCAAGCAAGTAAATATTCTGCTTTTTTTAACAACTTGATCTTATTTGAAGTCTGTCAAATCTTCCTTGCATTATCATTTATTCAAAAAATTGTCCGTTTCTTCAAAATAATTTATTAAGAAAAATATTCAAGGTTTGAAGATTTCTTTGTTACTCGTACGTGTTAATTGCAGGGCAAACCAGCTCATTGGATCGCCCACTATAAATGTCCTTACTAAAAAATTTATAGATTTAATACTTGATGTGCATTCAGTATACCATGAACTATTTTATTTCCAAAATCTTGTGTAAATATTTATACATAACACCAGATATAGGTGATCCCATTGGTAAGCCTTCTGTTAGTGTATTAAAAATCACAGAATACATTGATGTATCACATCAATGTATTCTGTGATTTCATTTAACCAATTTTTTTATTATTTCTATTGTTTAGTCAATTGGTATGTTGGGGTAGTACGTGTTAGTGATATCATAACTTACAATTTTTATATTAAAATTAACAGTTTTAATTTATTTATTTATGACTTCGTTTTCATTTTTTACATTATTTTTAAGTTAAGATTCATTTTTGTTCTAAGTACTTATTATTTTAGTTATGAAATATACAGGTAATTTTTTTAAATTTTTTAAAGGTCTTATAGGATTATTTATTAATGTAATTTTGGTAGTCCAATGAGTTTTGGGGGTGATTATTTAGAGGTTTATAGTCTTCAATGGTAATTTAATCTATCATCATAATTAAATATTTTTTTAATTTTAATATTATTTAATCATTATTATGAAGTTTATTTTTTTAGTTTGATAACTCCATATTTTATAATAATTTGTCTGTTAGTTAAATTTTTTTTTTTATATTATGACTTAATATTTTGTGGTTATATATTACAATATATTTATAAAATTTATTTTATATATATATATATATATATATATATATTTTGTTTATATTTATTTATTTTTTATATTTCTTATTTGATTCTTATCCAATTATAGTTTTCTCAATATTGCATTCAGTATCAATTATGTTGTTACTGATTATACTGTACTTGTTACCCTCATTTAAATTAAACTTCAAAGCGTTTGCAATTAATTATCATGTTTTTTTTTGTTTTTCATAACAAAAACTGAATCAAATAAATACTTATATATTAAAATGTAATACATTAAATATTTCAATATAAAAAAATATTTAAAAAAATAATAATAAAAATAATTGAGATAATTTAAGAGGAATAACAAAATTAAATTCAAGGGATGTAATAATATTTATATTGGTAAAACCAAAACAGATTTAAAAAAAGATTTACAGAACATTACACAGCTTACACAAACCAAAAAAGATGTATATCTAAAATTGTTGGCAATTTGTTAGAATGCAAACATAATATAAGTTTAAAAAAAAAAACATAAAATAAGTACAAACATAAGTTTTTAGTAATGATAAAAAATTAATATACTCAAGAAATATTAAATTAAAATATAAAATGATAAACCACCACATCATATTTGAAGTTACTGATTTAATTAAAAACATGATAAAAATACAATCTAACTGTTTGTAATAAAAATAATAATAATAACAATTGTAATTGTTATAACAATTGTAATAATAATAAAAAAGGGTTTTTGCCCTGAGGTAGATAATCCCCACGTCCAGAACATTCCATCTACGTTCCACGTCCAGGGCGGAAACAGCTGTACTTGTGTACTTTTCTTTATGCTAGCTAACGGGGCTCCGAGTTTTACTTTTCTCGGAATTGGATCTGATCGGCCAAATTTCAACTATAGGCCACATTTAAGGACTTGATTTCTCAGCCACCTGCAGGTTCGAAATATTTTACTGATCACGGATATGGATTACACCGCCTTTAGAGCTGGCAATGTGGCGGCCAGGGTCGATGTGATTGCTGGTGTAACGGAGACCCTTCCGCTGTTCACATGCCCCCCCCCCCCCCCCCCCCCCCCCCCCCCCCCCGCCCCGCGCCCGGCGCCCCGCCCGCCGCCCCCCGCGCG
>JAAAKQ030481486.1:0-7500 GCA_010016005.3 Zanna intricata
GACTTGTGGCACAGCGCGTTGTCATGATGAAGAAGAAAGCCGTTGGCCCATTTTTTAGGTCTCTTTCTTCGCACATCATTTCGTAAACGTTCCAGTACCCCCTTGTAAAATTCGGAGTTTACAGTTGTTCCCCTTGAAACGAACTCTGATCACACTATACTCTCACAATCAAAAAAAAACAATGACCATGACCATAATGTTCGACTTTGATTGACGGGCCTTTTTAGGGCTAGTTGAGTTGTTACTGGTTTTCCATTGAGAACTCTGAATTTTTGTCTTAGGGTCATAGCTATAGACCCAACTTTCATCCCCAATAACAATTTTGCCCATGAAGTCACTTTTTCAACTTGAAACAAGACTTAATGTTAATGCGTTGTTCAAGATCCATGTTTCACGACAAACACTGCAAACACGACCTCACTGTAGCGGCTATAAAAGCAGACTGACAAGCCAGAACGTGTTCAAACTTGTCACTGCCTGTCTCAACACATGTGGGTATGAGACATAGTAACTGAAATAGATGCAGCATAAGTAATTGCTACTATAAAAATTCATTCACCGTATTTTTTTATCAAACCTCGTATAATACAAGCCAGTAAAAAAAAAGTTAAGATATTATTACTGCTGGAATCTGAATTAAAATTACTTAATAAATCATTTCAGTCAATAAAACTTTTTTTGAAAAGAAATAAATAATAATGAAACTTAAAAACCATTTCTTCATTTATATAGTTGAAATTCAGTATGTCTGTTGAGTAATACTACCAAACAGCTGTAGGTAACCTAACATAGGAGTCGCCAATAAAAGTGACATTGCTACTAATAATAATAAGTGTCCTTTTCCAGGCTTAAGAGGCAAAGTGAGAAGAGAGCTAGGCTTCCCATTGACTTCTTCATTGAACTGAATCTACTGTTGCAGATCAGTATGCAAACATTTGCAAAATAAAACTGATAATTTAATCCCCCCCCCTTCTGATACTTTCATCTATTCAACAGACTAGCTGAAGAGAAAATTAACATTCTCAGAGAAACAAGTATGACTAGTAATAAATTTACTCCTAGGTAGTTTATATACATCACAGCCATAAGAAAGACTGGACCAATTCCTGTATAGCAATAACTTAATACATCTTTCCAGTGGAAAACAGCATCTTTCATTATTTCAACTCCCATGAAATTTATAAAGATAAATTAATAATAGCAATATAAAAAATTAATGACATAAATATTTATCATCTTTTCTACACTATAAAATAACTATTCTGTTGTAATAAAAGAAAAACTTATTACTTTAGGGAATACAAATTTAACAATAATCATCAATCCAGATCATCTCATTATTCACACCATATAAAAACAAAAATTAATTCAGGTACATTCTGATCTTAAGCCATAATAAGAGTGTTAACCCACACAACAATAAAGGCAACTACGGGTTTGGAACGCATAACCAGAAATAAACCTTTTAAACATAAATATATTTAAATTCAGGGCAAATCTGAATTCAACTAATACACTGATAACAGTATATAATTGTTTAACAATTGCTGTATAAACAGTCTTATATATAGATACTCAAGCAGTTTCTGAAGTGTTTTCACTTTTTTTGAGTTATGGAAAAGTTTCATAGTCAATAGAATTCAAGATTGTACAACCAACAAATCAGCAAATGATAAATTTCAGATAAGCAATTAATATAAATTTAATTATAATTTATATCAAACATTAAAGAGAAATATTTTAATAAAAATTACCAACAGCTATATATTACAGCTGTATATTTTGCCAATGGTACCATCAAATTAACTAAATCAAAAAAACACCAGAAAAATATAATAAGATTTTTTCTATACATAAGTTTATCAAGATAAGCATGTGAAAAGAAAAAATCAATAGATATTATATTTAACTTAAATAATAACTTGCATACACATTAAATAATTAAAAAAATAAAATGGATTGACTTACTTAACAGGAGAAAATGGAGCAGGTGACTGGTGGGATAGAGGGGAATATGGCTGGCGTTGGCCAGGTGAGATCTGGGAGCCTCCACTATTTAAAAGAGATCCCCCTCCTCCACCTCCGTATCCACTAGGCGATAGCTGGGAGTCAGGTACACTGGATGATCGCTATAATATAAAAAATAAACGATAAATACTTAATAAAATGAAATAAAATTAAAAATTATGATAACTTTTTTTATAACTCAAACCATCTACACAGCTGCTTATAAGCTAAATTACAGTCTGGCAATTTCTGTAACATTTAGGTGCCATTAAAATTACAAAAAAAAAACTGCTTTTTTTTAAAAAATGCTGAAATAACCAAGCAACTACCCGTAGCTGCATAATTTTTTTCTGAAGAAAAGTAATGATAATACAATTTAAATGGTAACAAACACTATAGCTAATATATTGTAAACTAAATTATTTGAAACTAACTTAATAAATTCAGAAAATTATTCTGACTGTAGAATTTTTCAAATTTAAGAGAGATGGGAAAGATTAAAACAAGTTGAAACTTTCCACTTCAGACTGTGATCTATGTTAGACATCGCACATAAAAAAGACATGTAAAAAGTTAGATTTTTTTTTTTTTTTTATTTTGTATCATAAAAATAGAAAGTAATTTCCCTACTTAAAATACTCTTCTTTACTCTTCATTATTGTACAATTATTACATAGAGTTTTTTTATTCCAACATTTAAAAATTCAATATTACAACTTTAGATAAAACTATGTTTATATTAACAAGTAAAATAATATATCACTTTAAATTAGCAAATTGATGTAATGATTTCTATACTATATAGAACTATACTAAACTGTATAATGTCCATTATAAGAGAGGTTGTCAACTTTGGATAGCCAATAACAAATATAAAAATAATAAAATCTTTTGATAACAAAAATCTCAACAAAAAAAAAAATCCTGAATTTCTGAGCAAATTATAAAGCTTCAATGAAAAAATTGTACTCTACATCATAAATCTTATTCTTATTAATTTAAATATATTTGGAAAAGGTATTTCAATTCTAGAAAAGTACATTCTGTGATATAAAGGGGTGGAAAATAAAATAATAAAATGAGTAAACAAGGGGGGGGGGGGTAAGCTACTTTACAAGCAAAGAAAGATATTATGCCACCGACAAGGCAGACTATAGCAAGGAAAAAAGCTCTTATTCATGGAAAGACTTAAAAAAAAATGTTTAGTCATTAAAAATATTTTGTTTTTGATTTTTTTTTAAACAAGAAATTTGTGGAATTAATATTCTGACAATAGCATAATTGTTTCAAGAATGTACATAATTTATTTATTTCACAACAGATAAAAATTTTCTCTACTACAATTTTCTTGCTACCAATTCATTCCTAACTGTAGTATTACTTTATTATAATAGGTATATCTTTAAAATAATTTTATTTCTACTGTTACTAACAGGGATAAGTAGAAATATAAATATAAGTAGAAATATAAATAATTTAAGTAACCGAAATGTTACAAATGGCATCCTGATACAGACTACCACTAAAATACAAGTTAGATAAGCATGATAAGGCAAGTGAGAATTATAGTAATAAAGAAAACTGCAAAGTATTCCAGTGAGGTAAAACTAACTATATTACCTATCACTGAATTAAACTCACCAAAACCATGATTTCATAATATTACCAACACTATTCATTAAGTTTAAATACCTGGAGGGAGACATTAGGTGCGACGGTATTAATAAGGCTGTCTATATTATGTAAACCAGCATCAGAGACTGTAGCATTGTTAGGTATCAACAGTGACTGCTGCTGTTGCTGCTGCAGCAACCTCTGTTTCTGATGCTGCTGCTGTTGCTGAAGCAATTTTGAACGTTGCAACAATAATTGCTGTTGCTGTGGAGAAAAATACAAACAATAATTATTGTTATAGTGCACACAAATGAGTATACAGCTAGATTGTTTATTTCTCAAATGAAATGCATTAATAAAAAAAATATGATTGTGAACAAAAATTCTAATTTTCAGTGTACAATCAATGCTTAACCATTAATAAGTTAATGCTGGGGACTGAGAAGATTTGTGGATGACCGATACAACCTTTTAAACATATTTTTGTGCAATGAAAATAAATTAAATTCTTTTGCCAATAATGTTGAATATGTGTCCCGCATTTTAAAGAAAATTGTCAGGCAAAGAAGCAATGACAGTCCGTAAATCTGAGTAATACTTATTGTATCTGTAACCCAAACACAATAAGCGCCAGACATACTCAGTGAAGTTTTATAAATACCGGTGACACTAAAGGTATATTTTTATCATAATTGAAAGCAACCATGAATTTTTTATTTTCAAACATTTTATAATCATTTTATTATTTTTTTTTTTTTCATAAGAGACAAACAGCTTCCTTTTTATTTTATAAAGCCTTCAAAAATAATTACCTTATTTTTATAAAAGCAATTATTTTTACATAAAAAAAAATTACTCTTTTAATGTAATAGCTTTAAATAAGCTAAATTACTAAATCAAACCATTAAATATACTTTTTTATATTTAATTAATTTCATCTAATATTCTAATTAGAAAAAGGTAAGTATTTAGGAAATATACTTTTTGATGTATCTTTAATGCCTGAATTACTACAAAAATTTAAAGTGACTAAGAAACTAAAATTTATTAATGTAGTGCAGTCATTTTAATTTTCCCAAAACACCAACAACGATTTAAAAAAAAAACTTTTATGAAAATTTAAATAAATTAAAGCTCATAAACATTTTGACAAATAACTTTATCTAAAAATTAATAAATTAATAAATTTATAAAAACTAATAAATTATCAGTAATCTAGATTGTTTCATTAATATTCTTCACAGAAACGACTAAGAATCAAAACTGATAAATATGACATTGGTAATGAAATTACCCGACACTAAAATTAAAATTTCTATAAAAAGGCTGAAGAATTTTTAAGGAAAACTATATTTACTACCTTGACAAATTCCTTTCCCTCTAAGCAGTTGTAAATTAGAATTAGTTTTAAATTAAAATGTAACTCTATATGCAGCTCTGATCACCGGGTGATAGAATTTCTCTACCTTCTTTCTTCTACTTTCTTATCAAAAATATTTTTTACCCTTTCAATACATGTGTTATAATTTAATTGTGGTAGACTCCTAACATGAATTTTTCAGTCAAGTTTTATTGTTAATTTTTTACCAACCTGCTAATTAGATTTATGTAAAAACTAATTTTTTTGAACCTTATTATATTTAATAGATCTGTAATATTTTCTCTATTTTAAAATACAATTTTTGTAAAGATTTAACAACTGCCTTCTGCAAGAGTAATGAGCTTTACTATACAGGCAATCCCTTGCAATGAAGAGAATGAAGATGACAACTGCAGAACTGAATATCTCCTTCAATCCAATGGACATAGTTTTTTCTCTTGAAAAACTTTTAAGAATAATTTAAAATCTTGCACAATTTTTTAAGAGCAATACGTCAATTAACAACATGATGGAACTCAAGAGCTAATAACAAATTTTGCTGATAATCTGCAATCATTTGACGTAAATTTTATTTTACAAAACTTCACAACTGATGACGTAAGAGGCGTATTTTTAAAGCAAGTCTGTTGGAAATAAAAACAAAACTGAAAAATATAAACAAATTTTAACATATACAAATAAAGACTACATTTATTTACTACTTTTCAACTTCAACAAATTTTTCGTAGTATCACACTAGCTTCTTCATTCCATCTTCAAGAAATTCTGCCACCAGTAACTTAAAGCATGCAGTAATGCAATTTTTCAATACATTATTGTTAAACATTTGTTGATGAAAGTTACAAATTAAGTTGAAGAAAAAAAAAATTATCACTGGGAGCTAAGTTAGGACTGCAGAATAGATGATTGAAGATTTTCCAACAAAATTTAAATATACCATCTGAGACTGGGCATTATCTTGAAAAAACAAAATCCTGCACGTTAGTACCTCTCATTATTTGTTTTTTATAGCTCTTCTAAGATTTTTTAAGATCTCACAATTATGTACCAACATTCAGAGTAGTTCTGCGATCACTAAATTTGACAAGTAATACACTCTCTTTTTCATGTCAAAAAACCATTACTCATAAATTTCCCTGTTGAACGTTCTTGTTTGAACTATTTTGGTGTAGATGATAAAAGCTGCCATCACATTGACTGCTGCTTTGTCTTGACATTCAATCAAGAAATTTAGGTTTCATCTCTAGTAACAATGTTATTAAACAATTCATTACTTTCATTTTCAAGATGTCACAAAAAATAACAAGCTGCAGCAAGTCCTTTTCCTTATGTGTATTGGTTAATGTTTTTGGTACCCATCTGGCACACAATTCTTAATAGCCCAATTTTTCAGTCAAAATTTCATAAATCAAAGATCATGAAAAATCACAAAACATCAAAGACAATACTGACATGGTAAAGCGATGGTTTATTGAATCTTTTTAATAAATCATTTATCACAGACACCCAGCAGCTATGTTCTTCCTCAAGTATGTTCATTTGCCCTTCTCAAGATGAGCAACACCACTATCTTACTTTAACATTACTCATAATATTTAGCCTGTAAACATCATAATTTGCCTGCAAATTTCAGCTGCAGAATTGTTTTTTGTAATCAAAGATCAGATTACTCCATGTACCACACACTTGGCGGGATGATGAATTGTAGCATTCATTATAAATGAATAAATATAAACAACTAAAAACAAAATTATTAAATTGTTGCTGTTAAAGCTGATTATAAGATGAAATAACTGTGTCAAACAGGCGCCATCTGTTAACATCATGTATATAAGCAGCAAATTCAATACAAACCTTACTTTAAAAACATGCCTCGTTTTTTTTACACACATGTACAAATGTGATACCTGTGTAAATTTCTTAAAGCTATAATTAACAAGTAGCCATAAGTAGGAAATGCTTAAATCATTATTTATTTAATTTTATTTTGCAAAGTAGCAAAATGCAGTAATATAATTAAATAATTTTGTTATGAAAATTAAGTATGTAGTTGTACAATTTTCAATGAATAAGTTTCCTAGAAATAATGTTAAACATCATAAGACTATCATAATTTAATCAACACATTAGAAAAGACAATGCGAGTGAATAAAAACACATAAGAGTTTTTTTTTTAAATAATAGAATTATGTTTTATTATAATTTTTTTTTCTTTTATATAAAAGAATAAAGTTATGCAATTAAATCAGATGAAAATTAAAATAATTAAAGAATGAGTCTTTTAAAAGTAAGAAAATATTGTAATATACATACCTGGTTGGTAATATTATACTGAGGTGTCCCTTGTCTTGCAACAAGTTGGGCTTGAGTACTAAATCGTGGTTTCTGTTGGTACATTGGAGGAGGAGGAAACTGCTGTTGATTAGAGGTTATCTAAGAAATAAAATGGATTGTATAAATGACATCTATAGAAACAACACTTATTACTTTACATTATT
>JAAAKQ030481486.1:12500-22347 GCA_010016005.3 Zanna intricata
CAATACTTTTAACAGTAAAACTGAAAAATTTTCATTACAACTCCTAATTATTAAACCACAATAAAAATAATTTCAAACTATCTGCAATGATAGTATACAATCTATTTCACTGTACATTTATAAACAACAAACAGTGATAAAAAAAAGTGAAGCAGGAATTTTAACATGATGAAAATAGACTCTCATGCTCTGTTTCATAAATATGTAGAGACCAACCTTTACAATGGTCTATCAGTAATGCATTACTGATATACAAGTAATGTAACCAGTACACTGGTTCATGCATTTTTCATACCGCATGACAATGGACTTGCATGGACTGCCCATGACATGGGCTGATGGTATTCAATTATAAAATTCATAACTAAATTTCCTTCTACATTAATGATATTATTTTAACTAGTAAAAAATCCTACTAAATTCAACAAAATCTTGTCTGCAATCATCACTACCAGTAAGCACGTTACAGAAAAATCAAGTTTACAAACAGTACAAAATAAGAAATTTGTTGAATTATCCATCAAAATAAAACATGATCATTTACAAAAGAGTTTTTATATAAAGTATAATTCTCTTGACTTGAAAGCTAAAATCTACTTCCTATAACCATGAAACTCGCACTTACACAATGAACAGAATCAATGACTATCTTATCTAAGTTCCACTAAATCCTATTCAATCTGTAAAACATGTAGATACAGACTTAATACTTCAAATCCAATGGTGAATTGTATTGCTTCAACTTTGGCAGGAATCATTTCATTATCATCACCTCATAATCTATAACTTCTCGGCCACCTTCAAACGGCAGTGTACTTATCCCCCAAAATGAACGCCTTTATGGCAAATATGTTAATGTAATATACCAGAGCTGATAGATATATATATTTTTTTAATCTTATTCATTTTTCCGTCACATAGTCTACTACCAATATTAATAAAATTATCATCACATGTGTTCTTGTATGTATATGTTCACAGAAAACAGAACATGTAATGAAAGTGAATGAACATACAATGAATAGCATGAACAAATAATGAAATTTACGTTTGTGTGTGCGCGCGCGCATGCATGCACACACACAAATGTAAATTAAATACTTAAAAAATCCAATTTAAGCAAATAGCATTCAAAAATAAAGATGTGATGAAAAATGGAAGAAAATAATTTCATTCTTTATTATGAGAAATAAACCTAACTACAGAATACCTTCTTAGCGCTTAAATCATTTAAATTTAAGATGAAAAAAGCAATAAATGACCCAGCTGGATAAATAGCATCATGTAATAACAAGCACAACTGTATTAACAAATGAAAGAAGATAAAACCATGAATCAGCTTAAAGCTAATAAACAGTGATGACAATGTTAGTAGAAAAACTTACTAGAGAGAAAACAAGTACTAATGCTAATTAAATCCAATATAATCTTTACAGAAATTTAACCGTAACTCAAGAAAGAAAGAAAGAAAGAAAAGTAGTTGTATGTTTTATGAAAATTACGCACGCACATGCGCGCACATGCACACACAGGCACGCACGCACGCACACACACACACAGACACAGACAGACAGACAGAGAGAGAGAGAAAATAAATACTATACTTAACAACTAGATTGCACTAGGGATTACTGAAAATTAATAAAAATTTGCATTAAATGACATACCTTCAGCAACATATTATTATTGCCTGAAGTTACTTTCGGCGTTGGTGGATCTGAAGACGGAGGTGGATTATGCTCCTCTTCATCATCCTGATTTAGTAGAGTTTTCAAAATAACATTCTTGTTTCTTCCTCTACTGCCATCATCACTCTCCATGCTTGGTCGCTTTGTCATTAGTAAATTTCTTAATCTAGCTGACTCACCAGTCTCATTCTCTTTTTCTTTTTCAAATATACTTTCTTTATTTTCTTTGTGTTCTTCCAATGACGGTGGTTCTGCAATAGGACTGAACGTAGTAAACAATTGCGTAGTACCGGGACTGCGTTGTGAAGGGCCGGTATATAATGGACTAGGAGCAGAAGTCAGACTTTGCCGAGATTCAGGACGGTCCCATCCCGTGATGCTCCTTTCATCCGTAGCAGCCACATCCCATGTTGAAGTGGGAAACTCACTCAAATTCATAGATTGTTCAAACTCATCGAACGTTGACCCGGACGGAAAAGCCGAACTGTTGCTACTGTTAATATTTAAAGGATCTGAAGTAGAGCCTCGACCACCACCGTTGACATTACAGATAAGAGGTCCACCGACAGAACTACTTGAACTCTGTCCCCCAACTGAATGAGGAGAATTTGCTTCAGCTATAGCCAATTCATTATCGCTAAACAAAAATACAACAAATCCAATATTAATATTCAACAACTATCTGTACTGGACTGCATTTAAAAACAACTAAAAAGAAAATCTACAAATATATTTAATCTTTTAAGTTAACTGAAAGTGTATACTTCACCAATCAATAAACGTATATTATTTTATGTGATATATTTATTTATTTAGTATTTATAAATGCATCAAACAATATGTATTCACCTATTAATAAAGATTTTTCATAAAACATTTAAAAATAATTCTATTAGACAGAATGAGATTGTAAAGAGATTATACAGGATTATAAGAAAAATCTTTTATATCAAAATTAGTAGCCATTTGAATTTAATAACATTTATATAAAAGAAGATTTGGAAAGTACTGTTAAAATAGTACAAAGAAAACTATTCACAATGTACCAATATTTTCATATTATATAATTGACACCTCACATCTTATGTTGTGGAAAATTTATCAATTTTTGATTTTTATATAATATTCCATCATACCAATAGAAATAATAAAAAACTTAATTTCATGTCAATTATATACCTGTGTTCAAAGACAATATATTCTATTAAATAAATACTAATAAATTTACTAAATAAAGTATATTTAACCTAAATCTAACAGAATTTTAAGGCCTGAAAAAATTTCCCACTTTGATTGGGATTTTATTTATATATGTAATGGAATTAATTTAACTAATGAAAAACTAAAACAATGTGGTAAAAAAACCAGATCTCTCATGTATTTTAAAAAAAAAAGAAGAAAACTTAAGAAACTATAGCCAGGGCTCAACTGAAATCCAATAGATTATATTTATTGAATTAAGTATACATTATATTTGTTAATAGTCTACTTGCAGTTTAATGATTTAACTTATGTCATTGATCTTGCTATTTGCATTCATTTAAATGCATTTATGCACATATATGACTTCTTTTATTTTTTTGTAGTACACATCTGCTCTGTACCTTTTAATAGCATAAGATATTTTAGACCTAATTCACTCTGATCAAATTGTAACAACAAAATTATCTATGACTTTAAAATTAGAATTATATTTTAATAACAAATTTAGTAATAAATTTAATAGTTTATTACAAACAAAATTCTACAGTTCCTACATATTATATAAATAGTCTGTCAGGCTCAGTATTAGGTTTTTTTTTTACTGTCCCCATCTCAAAATAATGGTATTCAAAATTACAAAATCAGCTCATGTATAAATGATGACAACACTAAAAAAATATTTCTAGTAAAGATTTTGATTGCATTTCCTAAAAACAAAACCTACATTGGATACTGCGATAATAAAGTAATATTGATAATACTTTAGCAGACAGAAATTAATCATTCATTCTCAATCCCCCAAAAAAACCAATTCAATATAATTTACATATTTACTGAGTAATAAAATTTATGAAAGAATGTTTAAAAATGCACATGAAAATAATAATAAACATTTTTCAATGTAGAATTAAAAATTACATAGAAATTACAAAATTTCAGGATTAAAATTTGATAGATAGCAACTTAAACTGGACGAAACATATCAAATGTATATATATACAACAAAATCGATTCAAGTATCTTTTCAAAAAAAATTCTTAAATAATTTGTTCTTTGGGAATATTAAAAACAATTTTTTTTTCCATTATCCAATCAAACATATCTTATGGAATACAGATGTGAATATGACAAAAAATAAAATTAACAGTTATAAGATTTTACACCTTCAAAAAGAAAGTTACAATTGATTCTGAAAATTAAAACGAATGCTTCTTCAAAACTACACAATTCAGAGCTCAGTATCTATCCTCTCCATGTATGAACTGTACGTATATATACATAATCAAAATATATTACACATCAAAATTACACCAAACAACTGCTTTTGAGAAGTGGAATTCATCAACACTAGATATATTATATTATTCGTAATGTGGCACATTGCAATCTATTTAACTAGTGACCAAATAGGCAACCTTCCACAATCCAATGAGATGAGGATGATATTATAACATGTAAATGAAATGTAGTCTTGTACAGACTCAGACCAACCATTTCTGAAATGTGAAATTGAACCCCAACCACCAAAGAACATTGGTATCCACTATCCACTGTCTACTATTCAAATCCATATAAAAGTAACTGACGTTTGCTAGGATTTCAACCTCAGAATCTTCAGCTTTGAAAATCAGATGTTAAACAAGTGATTTGCGAGGATTTTACACTGGACCAGCCTGATGGGCTGTCATTTTTATATGAATAAAAAGTATATATATATATATATATATATATATACACACACACACATAAAAATTCCAGCTGTGTAAAATGAAAGAAAGTAATTTTAAGAAGAAATCTAGTTATTCAGGAGCAAAATATTTTAATCATTTATCAGTGAAATAATAGTAACAAAATATTTCTAACATAATACTGGTTAAGTAAATAAAAGTATAAGTGCATTAATGTACCGGGTGTACCAGAATTTATATAATACTTCATCATCAATCATGTTTTTGTCAACAGTAATATAACTTTAAATATAGCTATTATGTGATTAATTCCTAAATAACATGAGCCAGTCGATGCCAAATGAAAACATCAAACATAAATTAAAACATAAATCAAACATATAACTTGTACTAACTTTAGAGACAAATAACATTAAGCAAATACATAAACAATCAGATGAAATTTTTCCACGAATAATTAGTAGAAAAAGAAGTTTCATTATAAATACAGTGATGTTCTAGAATAATTGGCTGAAGCTGATTCAATTATACGTAACAAATCAAACACTAAATAAAAAACTAAATCAAAATAAATGTTGTATTTTTAAGATATCTATTAAAAATACTAAAAAATTGATTAATCGTAAAAAAATATATATATTTTTTATAATGAAAACATTTGACAAAGTATTTTTTTTTTTAAACAGATTCAAAACCAAATGAAAATTAAAAATGTATTTTCTGAATACAAACAGATAATGTAATGAAATTCAAAATAATAAGAGAACATTTTTAGTTCTTTTAAATTTAAATTCATAAATATATATTGAAACAGTGAAGTTAAACTTTTACAACTGACAATACAAAAATACAATTAAAAAAATCAATATATTGTTACACAAAATAAATAAATTTTCCATTGTATTAATTATTATCATTATATGATTTAATTACACAGATTTTATACAAAAAAAATCAGATATTAATCGTATTCATTACTCAACATTTAAAGTAAAGGTAAGCTAAAAAGGAAGCTAAGCCACCCAATATAAGGGAAAATAAACCTACCCTATTATAGAATGAGTTGCCATAATAAAATCCATCTCATGTCCAGTAGCTTTAAAAAATTTTGACTTTGTCTGTACATGAATATATTTTGCATCTTGTGAGCTAACACGAAGTTTATAAACATTGCTGGTATTATGCCCAACCGCCAATGTTTCTTTAAGATGCATTGACAATTTGTTCTGATCATGAACATGGCACAAGTCCTGGATTAATCTGTTAATTAAATCCTAAAAAAAAAAAACAAGAATAAATGTATAATAAGAGAAATAAATTGTAATAATCTTAAACAAAACATAAAAAAATACATATCTAAATTCTCACACTAATAAAACAATTAAACTTTTCAGCCGCTCAAAGTAATGGTTTTACTACACAAATTGAAAGAATGACATAAGTTTCAGTTAAAACTAAAAAGAAAATATTATAAATCCCAAATTATAAGAAATGTAATTAAAAAAGCAGTTTGTGACTACGTTACGTGTCATAACTTAAATTAGAAGGTTACAGTTTTGGTATGTTAGCTTGTTAAAATTAAAATACAAATTATATATATATATATATATATCTTATATATAAATGTGTAAGTTGGTTTGTAATGTGAGAATTATATATATAATTGTTGGTTTGTAAAGTGAGAAATAATCAACCGATTGCTTTCAAAATTTCAGCATACATGTTATTCCAGGGAAGATTTTAAGCTATAGATCGAGGCCCTAGTCCCCTTGGCGTAAAGTTGTGAATTAATGGTAATCAAATAATTAATCCTTCTACTCCACCACGGCAACAAAAAATTAATGAAGTAAAATGACAAATTTTTTTTTCTTTAACGAATATCTATAAAAGTATTGAATATATTCTCACAACCATGAGGATAATAAAAATGTATTGGAGGTCCTGGGACCTCTGTCTCCTAACTACATGGTTGAGTGAACGAAACAAGCCCTGATAAATATATAGAAACATGAAGAAAAAAAGCACATGGATAACTTTGTGATACACTTTTAAATTATTGCTGTAATAGTATGCACCATGAAAAAAATAGTTTGAAATTGAAGAATTGATATATTATGAAGAAGTTGTAAGATTAAAATAGAGTTTTACATCATATTAAAGTATTAATATGATGTAAACATTATTTTCTGTGAACCACAATTTGTAAAAAGAAAATCTGTATATAATGACTGCAAAATTCTGAATACAAACTACACAAGGATTCACCTATTTTAAAACCATAACACAAAAATCTGCTATTCGTGCAAAAATGAGAAGATTCAAGAATTAAAATTTTAAGAATAAAGTTGACCAATTACCCATTCTTGCTCTATATGGAGGGGAAAAAATAAAAAATTTAATTATGCTATACTGTGTACCAGGTGTGTAAATATGAAACCAAAATTTGTCCATAGATGGCCATAGATGTCAATGTAAATACCGTCAAACCGTGTCACTGACACCATTTTCTTTTACAGCTGACAAAGAATTTCAACTCACAACAATACAAGTTTCATATTACAACATAGTTTTTAATAGAGTGGAACATGTCGAACTTTACAAACTATGATTTGGGGATAGATAGCATTGATTTTCTTTTACCATTTAAAAAAAACTGCTGCAGAATCACATTGAATGCTTGATAAAGCTTACAGTGAACATGCTCTTGATAAATCACAGTGCTTTGAGTAGTTTAACAATTTAAAAGTGGTGAATTTGAAGTGAGAAACAAAGAACGTAGATAACCGCCGAAAAAGTTTGAAGACTGTGAATTGCAAGCATTGTTACACTCAAACACAACTCGCAGATCAGTAAAATGTAACACAAGAAGACGTCTCCATACGTTTTAAAGCCATGGGAAAGATCCAGAAGATGGGAAAATGGGTTCCACATGAACTGAATGAAAGACAGCAAGAAAACCAAAAAACCACTTGCAAAATACTGCTCGCCAGGTATAAAAAAAAGTCACTTCTCCATTGTACTGTAACAGGTGATGAAAAGTGGATATATTTTGAGAATCCTAAGGGTAAAAGATCATGGGTAACTCCAGGCAAACCATCGACATCGATAGTAAGGCCAAATCGCCACAGAAAGAAGACAATGCTCTGTGTTTGGTGGGATAAGAAGGGTGTGATCTATTATAAGCTAAAAAAACCTGTCAAAACGGTTAATACTGAACACTACCAACAACAAATGATCAATTTGAATCAATCTTTGCTTGAAAAATGACCAGAATATCAAAAAAAGGCAACTCAAAATGATTTTGCTTCATGATAATGCACCATCACACACAGCAAAACTGGTCAGGGAAACGATTTAAACATTCAGTTGGGAAATACTTTCGCATGCAACTTACTCACCAGACTTGGCTCGATCCTATTATTAATTATTTGCGTTGATGGGAAATGCACTTGCTGAGTAGCAGTTCACTTTTTATGAAAATGTACAAAAATGGCTCAATGACTGGTTTGCCATAAAAGAGCAACAGTTTTTTTCGGATGGCATCCATAAATTGTTAGTGAGATAGAAAAAATGTAAAGCTAGTGATGAACAATATTTCAAATTAAATCTTTTTTTTTAACCATTTTCATGCAATAAACATGTATTTTCTATACAAATATTCCAGTTTCATACTTACATATCTGATAAATAACTTTGAAAAACATATATTCAAATAACTTAAAAAAAAAAACAGTAACTAAACTCTACAAATCTTTCTAATTAAACAAAGGAAAAATCTTAAAATATACACTCTTGATCATTAATATTTAGTACACATCAATAAACTACTAAGTAATGTTCCATAAAAAATGCATAACAACTTCAACATTACCAATAACTAAAAACAATTTTGTGAATACAAACATTCCTTTTCAGTTAGATTATTCTAACAATCTATTAATTTTTTATATATATATATTTTTTTTTAATACGTGTAAATCTAGTCTGTTTAACAGGTCTTTTTTTCTACCTTCAAGCTGATATTTCTAAGACAAAGTTGCTAACTGAACCCAATGACCAACAAGCATTTAAAAAAAGCTATATCTGTTCTTGTTGATTTCAACCAGATTTGAGCAACATTATGATAATGTTATCATAAACCATGACATCTACTCATAATTTCAGGAAATAAATTCATCACAGTAACTTGAGCAATTACTAACTTATACCAACTTTATATTTTATAGTAAATTAAAATGTAAATTAAATCTCTATATTTACAGTCCTCTTTTGACTAAAAAGGAAATACCTTTTTCCAAAAAAATAAGTGTAATCGAAAAATTTTCAATTAAATGATTCAATGTTATCTGTTAAGTAAATTTACCACTTAAGTGCTTCTAGATCCTTAAAACTCAAAATAAAAACTTATTTTTCTGAAGGAAGACCAGTTTATTTTTATAGTTCTAGTGGATTAAATTTCTTATTTCATCCCTTATAAACATTTTTAAAAAAATATTTAGTGTTAACTATTAATTATTAAAACTGATATGAATTACCAGTAAAAATAAAACAATATTTTTAAAGACGTTCACTATTTAAAATAAAAAATTAAAAAATTAATGAACAATACCTTATTAAGATACTGCGAATAAGTGGATGATACTCCACTAGTGTCAATACCGATGATCTTGCCAGAAGTATCAAGTTTCATAGTGAATTGTTCAATAGGTGTACCTAGTTGCTTTTCATTATGCGGTATGCGACGTGCAATACACATGACCCAAGGGCCCATCTCACCGCAGTCTTCACCGCTTCCACTACCACCTTCACCGCTGGAACTACTGGTTTTCTCACCAAGATACGGCACATGAGTCGATGAGATCTGTAATTCGCAAAACAATAAAATACTACGATTATTTACTAAACGAGTCAAATTAAAAAAAACACTCCAACCATCGAGAACAAGATAAGATAAAACAAAGCGTATGATAAACGCACTATAACACTTACCATATGTATATTTAAATGCCCACATAACATTCAATTTGAAAATTTTAAACAACACAGAAAATGAATTAAAAAAGAAAATACTTTACTAAAATAAAACTAACGCATCCATAAAACTCAGATACTTAAACTATCTACTTAATTATTATTTAATATATTGTAACAAGCAGTTGAATTAAAATTTATCATTATCTAACAACACAGCTAAGGTATATCTTCAGAGGATGAGATGAATGAATTGTAGCGTGTGTGAAAAATGCCATGCTGACCGGGATTCGAACC
>JAAAKQ030481497.1:0-22346 GCA_010016005.3 Zanna intricata
ACTACTACTACTACTAAAATTTCTTAATAAACTCATAATCTTTGTTTTTAAATTTTATCGTTCATTATCTAAGAAACATACAATACATAAATATTTTTTGAAATTGCTTTAGATCTATAAATGTAAATCTATGGATAAATATAATCCCTATCCAGATCCAAGTTTTAACATCTGTAAAAATGGAACCATTGTACGTAGGCAAAGGTTCTGTAATTAAAAAAATACTGTTATAATTATAATTTAACGCATTAAAAATAACACATTTAAAATTAAACATTATAATTAAAATATACTGAACAGAATAACTGAAAAAAAATTCTACAAAAATTTTAACTTATGAGATAATCAAAATTTTCAACGAATACTACACTAAGATCGAAAGGGCATTAAATTACATTTCCTACAGCTGATAATAAAATCTAAAAAAAATATAAAATTAAGAATTAACTTCTTAAAAAGCCCAACAGTGTAATTTGTTTAACAAAATATTTCAATTTTTAATACTGAAGGTATGTATGTGCGACCTATCACCTGACTACATCGCCAAGACGTTTATATCAACAATTTGTATCCGTTTCTTAATCATCACATTTATCGTTATATTATACGTATATATACACACGAATAAATAAAGATTACAAAAAAAATTCTTTCCAATAAGGTAAAATTTGATTAAGAAACTGTTAGGTATAAAAAAAACACTGCATTAAAATCCTTTAATTTTTTTCGTTTTGTTACAGGTTGAAAATGGTAGAAAATATTTACAAATGTTAAAAAAAAAAAAAAAAAAAAAAAAAATATTTTAAAGTAAAAAATAGCAATTTATTATGTTTTTCTCATCCCAACCCCCGTAGGGGAAGAATCGGCACTTGGTGCAATCACCAAGTGCCGATTCCGGTCACCACACCACCCCTCCCTCTCGTTCCTAGCCCTGAGAGGCTTTACCGGGAGTCGTCTTATTGACCATCCTACTGATTACATATCTCAGTCATCAGCCAGGCCTCGGTCGGGATGGCCCCGATACAAATGCCGTGGTCGACATTTAGCATCAGAGTAAGATACCTCAGCAGTAAACGACCTCGCCGTAGGCTTAGGTCGACCTACACGTTGCCCTAAAACTATATAACCGCAGCGCGGAAGCGCAAAATCTTGCGCCTACTCTAAATCAATCTAACTACCCATGTGACTTTGAATGCCATATGCGCAACGATCAGATTCCCACTCAAAACGCTGCTCGCAGCATCGAAATCTTGACCTACAGCAACATTACACAAGCAACATGCATTCAATAAAAGCAACTTTTATTGTTATTTGAACTAGAAAAAATAAATTATTAACACATTCCTATATAAGAGAGTAAAATAATACCGCCATTTTCTAAAATCAATTATAGTGTTAGGGGAGTCAAACAATTAACCTCTTTAATTACAAAATCATTACGGTGCAAATTATCATAAAATATTAAAATAGATTTGAACCATACCTTCGTTGATAGTATTATTCCACGCTAATTAATTTTTTGAGTGATAAATTTATATTAAGATTATTTTTCAAAACAAATATTTTTATTTTTATGCGTAGTACTTTAGTTTAATCTATCGATAAAGTATTTGAATTTTGACACTATAAATTTTTTTTCGGAAAGTAACGCTTAGTTAACAGTAAAAGTTTATATAAACAAATCTCTATGGAAATTTTATTTCATGTGTTTTTATTTTTACAAGTTTTATTTTTTTTCCCAGTACAACAGTAAATTTGAGTCGTTTGGTCGGTCATATTGGGTACAATCCAAGTTATATAAAATTTTAGGATGTTAGGGTAACATGAAAATGGAGTTTTGTGTTGTAATGATGATAACAATGAGATAAGGCATGTTTTCACAAGTCACGGGTTGTTAGGCAGTTCTGTACGGTACGTTCAAACAACCAAGCAAACACATAGAATCCTTTGAAAAGCGTTCTTGTTTTTGATATTATATAATATTTTTCCCATTTTAATTTATATTTATATAGGCTGGTTGTATTTTTCTTTTACAAAAAGCCAATTATTTTTGTTTTCATTTTTTGTCATTTAAATAAAAATGCAATCTCTAGAAAGAGGAAACAATTAAACGATAATTTAATTAAAGAAATTTATTACGTCATTAATCACTATTTTCAATTTTTTTCATAAAATAAATTACAAAGGATAAATAAAACTAAAAAAAAGAAAAGAAAAAGAATATACAAAATAAATAATTCTTGTACTATTTGTAATAAACGGATTTATGTTTACAAATCTAGGACAAATCACTTAGAAAGAACACATATTAACATAATTTTTGTTCTGGCAATATGAAAATAATTAACAGCTGCTTAATACATCTTAATAATTATTTATTTCTTAGACGCTTACAGCTCTTTCTTTAATAAATACTTAAATAAACAATAATAATAATAATAATAAAATAATATATGTTTTAATGTGACTAAAAAAAGAGTAGTTCAGTGATAATTTATGTCTAAAAAGTGCTTCAGTTAAACTCTTTTCAATATGTCAATTTATAATTTCGAATATTACTAAATATTACTATTAAAAAACAGTAATTGTAATAAATTTTTATTTGCAGGTAATCATTTCAAATACTTTTGAACGTTGTACCTTTAAATGAGTACCTGATCAAAAGTTCGGCCTCAAAGTCGTCCTTTCCATTGGCAGACCCAGAGAACAGTTTGTATGATCAGTGGGTAACCAGAAAGAAAGGAATACTGTTTGGCAGCCTTCCTAGATTTTCAACAAACTTTGGCCACCAGGTTTCCTTTTCAAATTGATGTCAAGCTTACGGCAAACAATGTATCCCGTATTACGTAGTTACCCAGGCAGGCAGTTTTTAAAGTCAAATATTACCAAAAATTATCTATCTGCACAGATAATGTATCAGGAGTTCTGCAGGGTTCTGTTTTATAAACGATTCTATATTTGATATACACTACAGACTTTCCCAGTCCAGAAGATGTCACAGTTACATCCTTCGTAGATGAACAGCATTCTTGACGGTAGATAGTGAACCCGAACTTGCCTCTGGAAAATTGTAAGCTGTATTCCACCTTATCAACGAATGGCTGCATAGATGGAGGGTGAAAGTCCCTTCCAAATCGAGTCACGTGACATTTACCATGATAAGGAGTAATAATAGCCCTCATATTCAATTAGACAATACTTGATCCCTGACAAGGACACGGTACGGTAACTAATGGTTATGTCTAGATCGTGGATTGACCTGGAAGAATCACGTCAGAGAGAGCGGATTCGTGATAAACTTGCACAAATTACTGGTCCCTTGGTAGATGATCTCATTTATCTCTGACAAACAAATTGTTGCTGTATAAGATTATTCTGAAAGCAATATGAAGGTATGGTGCACAAGTATGTGAGACTACTTGTAATACTAACGTTGAAATTATCCAACTGTTACAAAACAATGTTCTCAGGATGTTATTAGGAGCTCCATGATTTGCTAGGAACGGTGAGTTTCACGGGTATCTTTCGTTGTCATGGACTACTTATCAAAGCTAAACAAGCATGTAAATCATCTGATACTGAATTTACTAGACAGCTGTGAGAAAGTAAGACGTTTGAGGAGGCTACATATAGTGGACCTCACTGATCTTCTTAAAGTCATGGATGATCAATGGAGTACACGATTCGTGGGATGATACAGTCGTTACAATTTAAAGATAGTGTAAACTTTTACAATTATACTATTTTTAAGTGCCTTTATCTGATTTTAATATCTGTGATTTAATATCTGTGATTTTACTTGGAAAACTTTAATGTTTTGTGACTACATTATTATCTACTTTATCTGACTTTACGTGTTTTATGTATTACCTTTGTTGTCTGTTATCTTTCTTCGTATTAACTATTGCTTCGTTTGTGCATATTACCAATATTGTATTTTAGGTAGACTATGTTTGGTGTGTCTCCTGACACGTCACTCTCACAAAAAATTGATTTCCAAAAGTCGAAATAATTGACTTATGGTCACAATCTGTTTGGCGATCGATTGGCAAAACAAATTGCACGAAAGAAAACAATCAATTGTTTCGTTTATAATACACCCATGCTCTTGTTTTATTAGTGACTATAACTAAATATAAAATAAAATGAAATAAAATGTTGAATGTCAAGGTAAATTTATAAATTTCAGTTATTATTTGACATGTTAATATCTAGGCAAATCTCAAGTCCTATTTACAGTAACTAAATGTACTTCCTTCATAACTATTTGCATAATTTCTAATAAACAGCAAAGTAAAAAGATTGAACATCTTACGACATAAGAGAATTGTTATGCCTCATAAAGAAACTCAAGGTTTTATATAACTGTTTTAGAGAAGGTTATTGATAATCAGATTTTTACTAGTGGAAACAAAAAATTAAACCTATAATTTGAAAATCATCAATGTTTTTGGCTTTAGTAAACTTTCAAAGTGTTTTAAAGTTATTGTGCTAAATTATTATTATTATAATTATTCATACAAAATAAAAAAGCTACTTTTAAACATATGTTTGAGAACATTTCGTTTTCTCACTATCGGTTAGTCGTTTATTTAGTATAGACTTATTATCTATTATTAAATTTGATTTAACTATTTGTATGTTGTATGAAATTGTACATAAATGAAATTTTGTACGTTAAGATAATGTTTTTATATAATAAAAAAAATAATAAAAAATAAAAAAAAAATAAAAATGGTTAACATATGTATTCAAATTTTAAAATATTATTTTTCTCAATATTTAATTAATTTAATCAATTAAGAAATGTTTCTTTTTTCAAAATTATTGTTATTACATTTTTGTCACATTTACATAATATATTTATTAAAATAATTTAGATAGTTATTCGTATTTATGGAATAAAAGTGACTGTTCTGTTCACTTAAAATACTCCTACTCTTCCTTATTTTTTACATCATTAACATGAAGGGTGTTGCTCTTTTGTTTGGTTAAAGTTTTGTCATGGTGTACATATATATATATATATATATATATATAAGAATTTTTATCAACTCTATAATGGTTTTGGAATCGGGAATTCGTAAATTTTGAAAAGCGAAAGAATTCGAAGGTGGATATTTTTATAAATCATTTCCTTTTATTAACAATACCTAGGGGATCTTATTAGAAGTATAAACGGATCCTATTACTTTACAATACCAAGGAGAGTAAAAACTATATTTTTATAAAAATATTGATATGGTCGAATTAAATGTTTCTATAAAATGTATGGATTCCTTCAATAATACGATTATTTTACGCTGTAAAAATGTATGTGATTAAAAAACTGAATTTTTCTAAAAAAAATTTTTAAAGAAACTATCCTTGATATATTTTATATTTGATTTATAAATAATACCAGTAGGATGTTATTTAATATTGTTCTGATATACTTCTTTTTTTTTTTTTTTACTAAAACATTTTTATTCCAGACCAATCATTTTTCAATTTCTCCTTTTTACAAACAACATAGAAAATTGCCTAGTAATTGAGTTCTTATAGTACTATACGTATATGTACTCATTTTTCCTTATTTTCTATTAACTTTTCCTTGCTTTAGTTTTATGTGCTCCTTTATTTTTTATTTTTCCCAATTTCTTAACAGTTACCTGGTTTTCTTTTACTTATCATTGAAACAAAGTATTTTTTAAATTAAAAAATTACTCTATAAATAATTTAAATTTGTCTTATGATTTTTTATTAAAGAGTGCCCACTATGATTTAATGCTTATTCAAAAAAAAAATATCGTGTAAAATTTAACATAAGTAATAATATAGTTAACTATATATATATATATATTTTTTTTCTGAATTCGTTTAAAAGTATCATCCATTGATAATCCTCAACGAGTACAAAATCAGTTAATATGAATAAATTCAGGGCAAATACTAATAAATTCTAGTAACTATGAAATAATATAATATTTGATAGTATCTTTGAATATAATTAAATATCTTCACACCATTGATCAAATCGGGTACGTAACTGGAAAAAAATAAATGAAACATTAACTTTAAATAGAGCAGCCACAAATTTTAAGATAATTATACTTTAAGATAACCATAGATAAATAATAAATTGAAGCTTTCATAAATATGAATAACTGAAAACGAAACAAAAATAATTATAAGTATTGTTATCTCCATCAAACCGGATCATCATAAAGGTCCATCAACTAGATGAAGCGCAAAAGTGAGATCCCTTACCCATTATTCCAGTACATATTTTTAAACTTAATGTAAAGCAACTTCCTTCTTTCCTTTACATGATCTCTCAAAATAAAACGGTGATCAAGGTATGAGCCCAGTTACCTACCTGGGCTTATCTTACTGGCATAAGGTATTCTGACACCATTTAAATAAACTTCCGGGTAATCGTTTCTTTTCGTGGGTGAACGTTACGTGGTTGGACTTTGTCGGAATTACTTTTATTCTCCATTTACGCATCTGTATATGATGCTACTGTAACACTGTCTGGATTAGGTAGGTCAGCAATGCAGACCAGAAATAGAACTGGTCCTACAACTGAGCTCTGTGGAACACCTGAATTATTGTTGAAAAACTTAGACATTTTTTAATTGTAGTTAACTCGTGAGAAGCGACCATCCAGATAACTGCGTAGGACTAAATAATATGATTGGGGCAGGCACGATTTTAATTTGAAAAGAAGGCTGGGCAACTAAACTTTGTCAAATGCTTGTTCTACGTCTAAAAAAGCCGATGAACAGTACCTTTTCTCTTCTAGACACATGATAATAATACTAGTAATTCTATGGACGTATTCCACTGCTGAATGACTACCCTTAAAGCCGAATTGATGGTCGGGTGTCTCTCCTTCACTTTCTAACATTGGCTATAATCTGCGTAGGAATAGTTTCTCAAACGTTTTAGATAAAACCAATAGTAGGCTTTTAGGCCTATACGAAAATACTTCCTGCAAAGATTTGCCAGGATAATGATCATTATTTTCAATATTTTCCATTCTGTTGAGTACTGAGTTGCCGTAAGATTATATTATATATAATATATATTATATATAATAGGATTATATTAAATAGTTTTTATACGTAAGAAATAGTGCTAGACGAAAGTGGTGAAGATATTATCCTATGCGTAATGCAAACTGTATATGAAGAAGATTTTTTCATAGCATGGAACTGGTAATAATAAATTAGCAACTAATAATACACAAATATAATTGACATTCCATCCAGATAATATCGAGAAAAAAGTAATCTATCTAACATGAAATATTTAATTTTGTAAAGCAAATTAATTTATCTCGCAGAAAATATATTTATATAATACACACACGAAGGTATTACATATTAAATCTACAAATGTTTTCCTTGGTTGGTTTGTTTTCAACTCAAAATCAGAAATATGGAGTTTTTATTGTAAGAAATGTTGAAAAAAAGTCATATGATTTTTATTCCGTATAATTCATGGAAACATCATAACTTTCATATAAAGAAAAAAATTATATACGCACGAGCGCACACGCACATACACACACACGGTTATTGAAACGAAAAAAATATACATGAACGTTTTATTTATAAAATGATTGTACGATGGAATATGGAACGTAAATTTTATCATAAAAAGAACCTACGTTCAAATGATTCGAACCCGAGACAATCCAGATGAAAGTCTGAGATCCTATCAACCTGACAGAGAAGTTGGTTTATCGTTATTTTAATCACTCTTTACGTGTTTATCCAAAAATTCAATAATAATTTTTGTTTTTAAAATTGATGGCTTATTTCATAAATTAAAATAAAATTTTCATTATAAGTCTCATAATAGAAATAGTTGTTTCATATGATAGGCTTAGTTCAGACTACTTCAATCCAATTTTATCATATAGTAGTTGAATGATGCCTTACCCTAAGAAGATTGATTTGTCGTGATATAATTTTTAGTTTATGTCTTTATTAATAAGTTATAAATTATTCCACATTTCATTAAAGTAAAACAATTAATATTTTAGAATTTAAATAATCATTTATTCTTCTTTCCAAGATATAAATCTTTATAAAATTGTTAATATTTATTTACTTTTATATATACTTTATCATAAGGTTTTTTTTAAACTACTTCCTTGTACGACGTAACGGAAGAATTGTGATCGCGAATTTCGGTTTTCAGGTTTCAATGGAAATAACTACTCTCACCATTCCAACCTCCTTCCATTCCTTTCCTTTTGAATCAATTTTGACTAGTTTCGGTGTGACGTCTGTACGTACGTATGTATCTCGCATACCTTAAAAATGATTGGCCGTAGGATGTTGAAATTTTGAATTTATTATTGCAGTAACATCTATCTGTGCACCTCTTTTTTTTTTATTGCAATCGACTTAACCAAAAGTATCCAAAAACGTTTTCTTAATTGCACTAATAAGCCCTCACTGAGAGCTTTCCAATGATGTACGAGTGTCATAAGTGGTACTTATTTTCATTGGTTCCAGAGTTATAGCCAAATAAAATTTTTATTAATGAAATATTTGGATCTTACTAGGGGAAGGCATATCGATTCCAATCAAGTCATCTCCTTTTTTTTAATTTAAATATATTGATTTATTAATGAATATAATTGACTGTAACAAATTTTTATAATAATTAATTTAATAATAACAATAAAAATAAATACGTAAAAATTATCAGAAGTTATTAATGATAGAAAATTTTATGTACTTTTAATTTAAAAATAAAAATTGTATATATAATTTAATAGGCGTACAAGGAAGTTTTTGGTATTCAAATAACTTCAAATATTCTTCAAACTATTTTTGAAACTTTATACTTCTTATTTATGATTATCAAGAATGTCTACAGTTTTGTTTTATAATTTTTAAAAAAATTTTATTTTTCTTACTTTAGCCTTTATTGAAGGGGTGATATGTATTTAGTAAAAAAAGCTATTTGTGCTTAACCAATATGTGAATATTTTTTAGAAAATATTTTTTAAATTTAATCTCGAACTCTAAAAAATATATATTATGTTTTTATTGCTTGGCTCTAACTTTTTTTAACTTATATTATTAACAGCCAGGAAAGTCGACCAATTCGTTGCCAGTTTGTTTTTTTAGTTACAAGGGTGCAAATAAAGTAACACTCTAAAACTCTACCCACCTGCTTTAGAACTCGTTATCTAAAAATAATTGATACATCAAATTAAGTTTTTTATATTTCTTTTTAAATATTTTCCATTTCTTTTTTTTTTACATAAGTAAAAGTAAATAATTGAGCATTTTTTGAAATTTAACAATAATAATTAAAAATTAATTTAACAAAAGGAGAAGAAATGTTATAAAAATAATACTAATATTTAAAAATGTAGATAAATATGTACAAAAAAAATTCATAGAAAAAGCAAAAGAAGTAACAGTTCACTAACATTTTTGTTAAATGTACTGTATATAAGCATTTGGTTGAGGTTTGTGGTATTTATATTAGGAAAACAGAGGCCTAAGACAAAGGATGATATGATAAATAAGAAAGAAAGAAAACGATAAGGTGCTATAGGAGAAGAAGGAAATCTTTCTTACAAATTACCTACGTGGAAATATAAAGTGAATATTGCGGTAAAGTGATACTTACATCATAGAATACTATTACAAACAGAAGAAGGTTAGCTGGTTGGTTCGTTAGTATATGAAACGTTGTGGCAGACGTTACACTGAATATCTCTGGTCTGGAAAGTAAGTGCTGAAATGTAACATTACTGTAGTACCTATGTACATAAGGGAGTATGATAATTAAGGTAGATGAGAAATTTTGATTCGACGACGCCAACCGGAGTCAGAAATGAGAATGAGAAATGCACGTAGAAAGTGAGAAAGATGATGAAAGAGTAAGACAAAATAAGCGAGAGAGAGTGAATCTGTAATGAATTCCAGTAAAAGCAAGAGGAGTATATATATATATACGGAGAAACCCGTTCGCGTTCTACACTGTATATACATACCCCCTTGTAACTCCTGTTTAGTTGAATTATGCCTACACTACATTGTTATAAGGCCATATAAAACACTGTGGTGACATCACAGACTATTGTTAGGATGATTTGTCGACGCTACAGTAAAGTTCACCCACACACGCGTGCGCGCACACACACATACCCACAAACATCCATACTAAAACACCTACATACGCATATACATAGTTATCTGGCAGGATATTATTACATATAATACAAACCAACAAACGTTGGTTGCTTCGTTGGTCTCACGTTTTGGTTAAGGGATTATGCTGCCTGGTATGTGTTTGTTGTTACTTATAGGTCTATGTAACACGTTACACGTCACTGTATACACACGAACCCTTTTCGCTAATTTTTTATTTCAGTTTTTTTTATACATATAAAGTTCATTTACAACTACGTGCATAAAATTCACTAGACTGCTGTAATACTCATTAAATCATCCACTTTAGTTCATCTAAACATTCCAAAAGTAAAAAAACCCACACTCATATGTAGTTTACATATTAAAAAAAATCGCGAAGTTTTTAAAATTATTTTTATGCAAATTAAAAAGAACGTGATTGTTTTAAAACTTTTTTTTTTTATATAACATTTTATTTTTCACCGACAATAAATTTTAATTTTTTTATATTTTTGAATATTTATGTAGTTAATATTATTTAATTGATTTTTAGGAGTTTTATTATCATTATTATACTTTTTTTTTGCGCATAGGCCTTCAAGAATCACGAAAATATAATTTCGTGTAGATTTCTTTCTTTTTCAACCAAAAACTATTTTCAGACTGTTTAGCTCTTATTTCTTCGATCCATTCTCTTTTGTTGAGTTTTTTATCGCCTAAAAGAATTCAATAATTTTTTTTCTGTATTCTACTTTATCTAGGTAGTTTTTTCTGAAATTTTCTTTCATCATCAAAATTCTTCTTTCATCTGATTAACATAGCTACCTTGAAATTTGTGGTACCAGAATTAATTGAATATTTGTTTGCGTAGTCTTGATTGGTTCATTCGGACCATGAAAGCCATAGAATTTTAATTGTTGTTTTCTTATACAGACGACTTCAATTTTATCTTAAATCTCAGTATCGCATTTAATCTCAGTCTATGGCTTTGTTATGTTCTTCTTGGACTATAGATCCTTTTAAAATTCCTTTTTCTATGTTGAGTAGATATTTTATTCCAGTTATACTTATGTTTTCCATTCTGTACAAGATGTCTTATAATTATGCTGCAATGCCTTAATTTTGCTTTTATAGTAACGTTCTTTTTTCGGGGATTTTAAATATTTTTATGTCCAACTTTAGTTTTTGTAATTTGTGTTTTTTTTGTCACAACCATTGGTCTATCTCTTCCGTTTCTACTAATTATTAGTCCAAGATTTTTAAAATGGTCCATGGTATTAATTTTCGTATACTTTTATAATTAATTTATGTTTATTTCTTCCTTTAAAGAAAAATTTAACAACCAAGAAATTTTTATTTTTATTAAAATAATATTATTAAAAAATGTACAAGATATTTAACAGTTCGGTCCCAGAAGTAAAAGAAAGATTGGTAAAAAAAATTGGTAAGCCCAAAATGCAAAACACCTAACTCCAACCAAAACGGAAAACACAGAAAAACTAGACTAAAAGAAATCAATAAAATAAACACACTTGAGACAAATGTAAAGTTAATCAAAATAAAACAAACCTAACGAAGTGCTGAAGAAAAACACAAAGAGAAAACGAAAACTTTAAACCTTGATCCAAGAACAAAAACCTACTTAACACAAAACAAAGAAATAAGAATAAACAAAAAATATAACACTCTAACCTAAGCAAAAATACCAGATACTAACAGAAACCAAAACAAGAAGCATCGAAATAAAATTTAAGCCAATAATAAAACAAAAAACCTAATATAAACGTAAAACTGACCAGAATAAAACAAACTTATTAAAAAACGCATAAGTAGACCAGCTCCTATTTCTCTGATCTATTTAAACTCTACAAAACTAAACAGTATATCAAAACTTATAATAGAGTAGTAAGCTGAACATTAATATTAAACCATACATTAACAATATTATTTATAAAAATTCATCTGAAACAAGATAAGAAAAATAAGGGTAAACGGAAAAAACTGGTAGTCATGTGCAGAAGATAAGTACATAAATAAAGAAAAAATAGCTAAAACAATTGCTGCAAAGGATAATTGAAATTAGATCAAAAACCGATCTAGGAAAATAAAAAAGGAAGGAAAAATAAATGGTTATTGAAAAAAAAAATTATGATGAAATAAAGCAGAATTACGAAATAACACCCAATATAGGATATTACGTAAGGAATACAAGACAAGAAGAAGAATTATCTAATCAATGAAACTGTTTCATTGAAACAGTTCAATGTTGATCTGAATGACGTGATTATGAGGATGAGTGACGTGATTGTGAATATTCCACAATCACGTCACCCGGTTTAGCTTCTGGTCTCCTTAAGGCGATGTTTACCCAGCCTTGGCTCCTGAATACATCCCTAAAATGATATATATAACTCATACAAGGAATAACTCATACAAGGAATATAACTCATATTCATCGGTGTTGGCAACTTCCACCCAGTTGATGACGTTTACGGTGTACTACAATTCATCGGATCACATATTTTGACTGGGTTGAAGGGGATCATTGAATAACAGACTTCACCCGTTTTTAACCTACAGGGTGGAAAGGTGGGTGAATGTATCCGAAAAATGATAATGTATTGTAAACATGAGGATCCGGTAACCGTGTATTCATCATTGGAGGAACCCCAGGCGACCCCGGCTGTGTCTGACAGCGGGACTGTTATAGTAAAGGCCCAGGGGGAGAAATATGCAGATTTACTCAAGACTGTTAAGAAGTCGATTACAAATGAGGAGGTGGGAGAAAAATTGTCCCTGAGGGTAGAGCCAATGAAGATCTCCATATTTGGGTGAAAGGGAGGGCCAAGACTTAATAATTTCGCTCGGTTTTGAGTTCAAAGGCTGCCGGCCTAAAAGTGGATCTAAGTTAAAGGGACTTGCGTCGTACAGTGATCCACCTGAAGGAAATTTCCGCGGATATCACGGAGGGAGAGATCTCTGCGACTTTGACGCAGGTACTCAAAGGGGCCGAAAATTTAAGGTATCTTCGATGCGACCTGCTTATAGTGGTACGTTGAATCCGTCGGTGATTACCAGTCGATGACGTTGACTAAACAACAGATAAAAATAGGATGGGTACATTACCGGGCTTCCATCTATGAACCTGATCAGTGGTGTTATAGGTGTTGGGCGTTTGGACACCAGACGTTCAACTCTCAGGGGATTGACAGGTCGATGCTCTGTTTTCAATACGGTCAGCCGGGCCATTATCGTGTCCAATGTATTGATAAGTCGACGTGCTTCCTGTGCAGAAAGGAGGAGCTCCGGATAGGGCGTTACTTGGATGTTCGGTAAACATGTTCACGGAAAGAATCTAGAGTATTCTTCTTTCTAGAGGGGCGGACCGCTGAGGTAGTCCGTCCTAGCGATCGGGGACCCGTGGGAGATGCTAGGATGTAAAGACTTGAGACCGGTAAGGGGTGGTTTTCTGATTTCCCTTATTAGAGTAGGCAATCTTTTAAAATAAAAGATGCAACCGGTGAGCCGACCTACCATGCCGGACGTTCAGCCGGTAGATGGGGAAGCGAATTTGAGTTAAGAGACACGCTCCCAAATTGTTTAAATGCTTAATTATGGGTCCGATCCGGGAGAGAAAAAAGGGTTATACTAAAGCAAACAATAGTAGAGGAATAACCTATTATCTATTTTGCATAAATAAACGTATATTTTTCAACCTTTGGCATGAATCATATCATTCAAAATAATTATTTTTAATGCTATGAAACTGTACTTATATAGTTTAATAAATTAAAAAATTCTCAAAATACATGTAATACAATTAATGTACCAAAAAAAATTACAACAATTCTACAATGAACTACTACTATTAATACAACCATTAACGTAGTAATTATGTTAAGTATTGTGTAAGTATATTTAAGTATATTATTTAAGTAATGTAAAATACATGTAATTAATACATGTAACCAAAATAAATTTTGTTAATTTTTGTCATGGATATTTTTTTTTAAATGGTTTAAAAATAAAATTACATCAAGCTAAACAAAAGACTACTTAACCTTTTAAAGAATAGTTTAAATCGCGTATTTGTAATTTTTACATATATTTCATATTCACCTAAGAAAGTTACAATTAGCCATTTTGATAATATAACCAAACGGTCGTAGACAATCTGATATTAGAAGTAACTTCTGAAAATAGCAGTATCATATCGAAGAATCATATCTTTTCAAGCCAGGATTACCAATGAAAGTACATTTAAACTTATTTTATGTTACCTTCTTTATTGAACCAAATATATTGGATTCTCAAAATAAAACTTTTTATCATTTTCTACAAACATTAAATTCAAATAACAATGATTGGGATAGAAATATTATTTACTATAATAAATTTTATTTACAAGATATGCTCAATATGGCCATTATTTATTATCAGGCATTCTCGACACGTTTCAATATGTAAAAGATACACGCTGAAGCACTAATTCTTTTCATTGAACCTATCATTTAAATTCGGCAGGTGTAAGTTTTGGAGCTCTCGGTGGTTAAATATGCTTTAAAATTAATCTGTTCCCGGAACCTTCCTGCAGCAAATTTAGGCTTTAGCAGATTCTTCCTCATTCATTTGGCCAGTGAAAGATTAGATAATTCCATTGTAACAACGTTCTTATTTGCTGTGTTCTGGAAAACTAAATGATTATGTGATGCTTATGTGATGTATCATACCTAAATCCTATTATTTCCTCATTTAATAGTGGCTACAAGATCTTATGAGTATTATTTCCATACCACACTCGAGAAGTGGAAGCTGTAAACAAAAGTGGTTGCTTTAATATAAATAAATAAAAAATAAAAAAAAATTAAAACGTGTTTTATTCATTGACATCCGTCAGATGCTGTTTTTTAGGTACATGGTTACATCTGAGAGAGTTGATGCTAATGCATTTCAAGATTATTAGTTACCAAAAATTATGCTCCAATTTTTTACTTTATTATTTTTATCACAAGAACCGACTGATACTCCTTTTATCCCATTTATCAATTCGGTAAACTATTCCTTGATAAAAAAAAATTTTACGTGGAGTAAAAAATTTACTTAACTGGTCATTTTTCTTTTCATAATTTCATTTTACGAACCAAAAATCAACACACAGAAAAAAAAAATTTAAATTTAAATAATTTTAAAACGTAGTGAATTTTTTAAAACATTCACTTAAGGAATTTAAAATATTTAGATTTATTGTTTTCTTTGTACAATTTTAAAATGTGCAAGCCAAAGTTTAACTTCCTACGACGTTAAGTTTCTTTGTAGTGTCCTTTTTTGTGCACAGACAGAAGATATGACGGATTATGCTACATATGATAAATAGTTAAACTAAATATTTTTTATCTCAGTACGATTGTTAACGACAAAAAAAATTATCGGATCTGTCCTACAATTATAAAATCCTAGTTTTTATTATTAAATTATTTTCTCCGATGTAAAAAGATAAAATAAATAACATTTCCATAAAAGAAATTACGCAACCATCCATATAAATACTTTTTGATAATAATATCCTTGCCTGAGAACATCACAAAAGATTTCGATTTAGGTCATGTCTGTATGGCTTAATATTGAAATTCTCTTTTCCTGTTGTTTTATATTCCGCTTGTCGATTTTCTTCCTTTTATCCTATTTTGTTTTATACTAGCTTTTAACATTTTATATTGATAAAATCTACAACGATCTTTCATATTTAAAATGTACGTTTCAAGAAATTTACCATTTGCGTAATCGAAATAAATCATGAATTTGAAACAATGGAATCAGAAATTTATAAATCTTACTCATGTGAATTAAAATGATGGAATTTTAGTTTATATTCATTAGCAGAATCTTTTCAAGTTTTTTCATCTTTATATAAAATTTAATTAAATCAAATGAATTCAATTTGAAACTTACTAATCGTTTTGTTGATTTCTACCAAGGCAAGTTTCCGGAGTTTATTAATTATAACTCATAATATTTTATTTGAAATCTCAATGTCTCTACACATAATTATAAAATAAGAAAAGTGAATAAAAAATGAAATATTTTCATATACAGATAACATAAGTTTTCCTCCTAGAAAAAAAAAATCAATGGGAAAATGTAATTATAGGAAAAAAATTGCATAGTTTTTAATTTTTTTCTCCCACATATAAAATTAGATAAATTTTTAAAACTTATTTTACAATAATCAAAATTATAGATCTCATTTATTCAAATCTATTGACAGAGAACTGAAAACAGATATAAAATTTTCGAGCTACATAATTTTTCGTCTACAGACAAGCGGGTAAAGACGTACCCGATTTTACATTTATTAGTTTTCATTAAAAATAATTAAATAAATTTTATAAAAACGGACGTGATTTAATTAATGTTTCTTAATAAGGAAAATATACAACGGATTATTAATTTTTTCATGTTGTAATATTACTACATTTGGTACCAACTAGTGAAATATTCCCAGATATAATTTAGGAACAATCCGTAAAAATCGATATAAAATTGTTTTAAAAAATTCGTACTAAAATCGATTATCAATATTGTTTCTTATTTATATTTTATAATAGTAAAAATAATAATGTCATTAATATTTAAAAACCATTGGTCAGTTTAAAGTAAAGGTCTATTCAGGGCGAAGCCAAAATATATGCAACCTTTGTAATATATATGCGGGCTACTGTTTGTTTATTGATGAAAAATATTTATTTTTTTTCTTCAAAATCAGTTGGAGAAAAGATTTTACAGGGTAAATATTATATATAATTATTTTGTTTTAGACAAAATTTTATTATATCTTATACCACTTTATTTTTTACTAGCCATCCCCGTCTAGCTAGGGGCTCCCCATTTGAACCACTGTGTTCATTATCCTCATGCTTATGAGATTAATACTGTTAAATAAAAGTTAAAGCAGTTTCAATTCATAAAAACTATTAATGCATTATATTTTCTTCGAAGAAAAGTTTGATTAGGATTCAAAACTCTGAATGATCTGAAGTTTTCGGGTTGCAGAATAGTGGGCTCCAATCTTAAAAATAGTAGTTATTCCTGTTTACTCGTTAAAAATACAGGTAAAATATTATTTTGCATGGTTCTTAGCGTTACCTGACAAACAAAACTAGGAGGTGATTGTATTTTATTTGTTTTTTATATTATTTGGTCAAGTAAGCGGAGGCAGGTACTGCAGCCAGTCGCGTAACACTTAAAGTAAGAGTGGCATTAACCAACACAGTTAATGCCCACTCTTACTTAGCCATTGCACATTTAAAGCTGTTTTCCCCTATAACCAATCAAAAAAGACAAACAATCTTTTTTTTAATTTATAAAATGTAATTTCAAACAATACAAGCAGTCTCAAAATTTAATTTGAACAACGGTTTGGCGATAGTAAAGTTGAATGTGCTATAGGAACATAATCCGGTTATTATCACAAGCCATTAAACGGTCATAATTTTCAAATGGTGAAATATTTCGTAAAGGCGATAGACCTATATTCTTTCCAATTACAATAACTACGTTCATGGAAAATTTCTTTTCAATCGGTTAAGTAGTTACTACTTGAAAGAGCAGCAAACTCACAGAAACCCTAGTTTTACATAAAGATTTAGAACATCAAATCCATAAAATTTTATTTTTCACACAAACACAAGATTTAATACAGGGAATGCTGTTTTTGTACTAACGATGTTTAAAAAACAAAATAGAAACCATCCAACTTATCTTACTAAATAAAAAAATTAAAAATGATAACATTTTTTTACTTCTACGTACTATTGTAATCACGAAAAATTTAGGTTTTCAGATTTCAACGAAAATATCCACTTTGACTATCCCTGAATCCATTTCGGGGTGACTCAAAATCGATTAGCTTAGGATGTTGAAATTTTGTATTTAGGACTGTTGTAACATCTAGTTGTGCACCTCTCCTTTTTATTCGACTGAATCAACCAATCGATTGAACCAAAAGGGCCAAAAATCTAAAACAGTTTTGGTTTTTGAACTTTTTAAACTGCAGTAATTACCCCTAATTCAGAGATTGTCAACGATATTTCGTAAGTGGTAATTATTTTTACTGGTTCCAGAGTTATAGTCAAATAAAATTTTAATTAATGAAATATTTGGATCTTAAATGGAAGGCACATTGGTTCGAATCAGACTTCCTCTCTTTTTTTATTTTTATTTATTTACTTTTTTAAATTAAAATAAATTGATTTATAAATAATTATTAACCTCTGATTGTAAAAAAAATTACTATAAATAATAATTCAAATATAACAATAAGAAAATATAACAAAAAATCAGATGTTATTAGTTAAATCAAATTTTATGTGCTTTTTATTTTTTAAAAATGCATATATGAAATGCATATAGACATTATACATATGAGTATATGTAATAGATTTGATGAAACATCTGATATTTAATATTAATTGAATTTTATAATTTAGAATCGTATTATTGTTGAATTTTCCAGAAAGTCATATAATGTCCAGATTTTTTTATTTTACAGTAGCTGAGAATAATTTTTAATTATTTCTTATTTTTTTAAATAAAAATTAAATATTTAAATAAATTCTATTATAGATAATTCCTGACTAATTTTATATTGTAATCTAATATCTGACTTTATGAGAAGAATTTAGGATTGGAATGATCACTAATGAGTGTATATGTATAATTGGAATGGAATAAGCAATGTAAAATTAAATAGTTATTATTATATCAACCTGTTACATGAAAAATAAATCAATCCAATAAATGAAAGAACTTAATTTGTAAAATTGTGTATAATACAGAAAACACTTGGATATTGAGGAAAAGTATAGGAAAATGTGGGAAAAAGTTATAAAGATATGAAGAGTGAATGTTAGTCGAGAGGGCATATTGGGAAATCTGTTATAGAAGGATTATATTTATTTAGCAGTATTCAGCTTAAGAGGATAGAAAATTTTCCGAACGGTTAACACAGTTGATTCAGTGAACGAGGAAGGGTCTAAATGTTCGTACGAAGTGAGCGTTTTTTAGCTAGTAAAAAAAGGGTTAAGCCTAAACGGAAATGGGAAGTGGTAGAGAAATGGTTTCAGAGGTTGGCAATCAATATAACGGTGGGAATGAGTGAAAGTGAAAGAAAGATAGAATATAAAAAAGAGAGAGAGTGTGTGTTGTTAAGGAAAATAAAAAGGAAACAGTGCAAAAGAGACAATGATAACACAGAAAAAGATAGACTTATATAAGAGAATTGGAAGGAAGGGAAATGACAAAGATAGGAAACGCATTGAATTAATTGTACCAATGTCGAAAATCTTTTTAATTCTCTCCTTTTAAAATGTCTGCATAGGTAAAACAAAAAAGAAGAAATTTAAATAAAATAAAGTAATGTAAAGTCCTCTATTCAAAATAAATTGATCTTTTAATGTATTTAAAACAAAACCGGTAGAAGAGTGGTTACTGTAATAAGAGAAACTAATCGATATTGAAGAATAAAGTATGATTTCAGGAAAATATTTTATAGGATTATTTTTACTCATCTCATGTGTCAAATAAACTAAATCTTTTGGTACAGAAAAGTACTTAATTGGTTAATATCTTATAAATTCAACAAATTTTTTTTTTGTTGTGAAACCTTATTCCCTAACACGTAAAATATTGTTAAAATGCACAGAACTTTTAAAAACGAATTGTTCCAACATTTTCCAATAAAAAACTCGCACATAAAAAGATCAAAATATTAATTAAATCAAAGACTAAAATTAAAAGACGAACACTACTGGCAACAAAACAACTTACTTAAATTACTGATTAATGATATCAGTAAAAAAATATAAATAAAAAAATTAATTTCTTCCAAATAATTCAACGATACAGAAATTTTTATTGTAATTTATTAAAGTTTTTTTCCATTTTATTTCATATTTTGAATATAATTTTAAATCATTGTAAAGCAGTTTATCCATTTTGTATAGGGTATATTAAATTCTAATCAAAACTGTATAAAAAATCTAGAAAATCTCCTTCATGAATATTTTTAATTTTAAATTAATAAAATAAAGTAATTTTTATATATATATCACTAAATTCATGATTATCACCTAATGTGTGCATTGTAAATACTGCTGCCTTATACTGTGCTTACTATCGGATAGCGCTATGCTAACTGGTGGATGTCGAGGAGACATGCAGTCCACCTACACGCCTGCACACACGTTCCTCCCCACCATGCAAGTTGAATGGGCAACTCTCCGACTAGAGTGCGCATCACTCTCAGGCGCCAATAAAATACCCATGGTAGCACAGCGTAAGACTCTGTTGCTACTAGCAGGAGAAGAAGAAGAAGAGAAAATAAAACAAGTCCAAGACCGGTCCAAAATGGGACCTCCCGACGGATTTTAACACCCTCGCCTGAGCAGCAGGCCTGATCCGCCCGCTTAGGGAGCCGCTGGTCACGGACGCTACCGACCCCCCCCCCCCAGCTTGCCAAACTTCAAGTGCCCTTGTCAGTTTGGCATGAAGACCGCTAGCGTCAGGAATCCTAGCAGTAAAGATGGAGCCAGACGAACACGGCTCGAGGGAAAGATGACCTCGGCCGGGCCGCAGGAAGATGACCGACGCTGACCCGACAAGGTCGAGCTCTGGGGGTCACCACTGTAGTGGGGATCTAACTGTCGCTAAAGGGAAGCTCTTTCTAACTACAGACGAGCTGAAATCACCGGAGACCAGCTTTTGGACCCAACAGCCCTTTTCAGGTCTACTTCATAAAACCCACAAACGGCCCTTTTCTGCGTCATCTTTCTACAAATCTCAAACAGCTATTTTCAGGACTATCCTAGAATTGCCGCCGAAGCCACAACAATATACCGATATATATGTATAATTTTTAAACAGTCTCCATTATCTTTGTTTTGAACAAAAATAATTTTGTATAATTAACCAAATATTACCATGTCAAATGTAGTGTTTATAAACTAATAAATATTGTTTCTTTTTTATTTAAATGAAAGAAAATCTACTGAAATTTTCATGATCACCAAATTTTTTTTCAATCAAAAACATAATTCATTAGCTCAAAATTTTCCAATATATTTTACGATTATTAAAATTACAGCAATATCATTATGTATATCTAATATTATTCACAGCAGTCTTTTAAAACATTATAACATTTCGTATGGCTCTATAGCACCTGATTTAACAATCTCTATGGGGGAAAGTGAAAAAATATCAATCATAGTTCTGAATATCATCTATATTTCAACATATGATAATGTACAATATAATAATTTTATCAAGCATGGCCCCTTTTCCTTAGAGAATTGCATAAATGGCTCATAAATTTGGAAATCAATCTTCTCAAAATTTTTCAAACTTAACTCCAGTTTATATTAAGCTCAGTACACGCGTGTATACCTGCGTGTATACTTATATTACCATTTTTTTTTAATATCCCCCAAAATTCCTGTTTTCCCAAAAATCGAAAAAAGCTATATCTTTGTTTATTGCATAATTTTAATTTTTTTTTATCTTCGTAGGTATAATACGATCAAAAAATAAAACTCTCCGGGCAATGTAGGACTGGGAGAGCCGAACTATTACTTTTAGATATAATATTACAATAAAATTCATCATAATTCACCTCACCCCCAAAAAAATAAATCTTAGGTAAATTTTATTGATTGTATATTTTTTAGTAGAATTTTAGTTTTTTTGCCATTTAACTTAAGTAGAAAAACGTAAAATAATTTCTAAATTTTGAACGTAAAAAAATCTAAAACCTTTTTTTCTAGGTGATTTTGATGGTGGGAAACAAAAACTATAAAAAAAATACTGCTTTTTGAATTTTTCAAATAGTTTTTTTTTTTTGGTTAAACATACTGTATGAATATATATGTGTGTTACAATTAAATTTCATCATAAATTATCTTACCTCCCAAAAGTAATCTTAGGTAACTTTTGTTTAGCCCACCGGGCTGGTCTAGTGGTTAACGCGACATCGCAATGTAGCTGATTTCGAAGTCGAGAGTTTTAAGGTTCAAATCCTAGTAAAAATAGTTATTTTTATACAGATTTGAATACTAGATCGTGGGTACCGCTGTTCTTAGGTGGTTGGGTTTAAATTAACACACTTCTCAGGAGTGGTCGGCCTGATATTGTACAAGACTA
>JAAAKQ030481508.1:0-18276 GCA_010016005.3 Zanna intricata
TATATATATATATATATACTACACAATGATTTTCCAGACGTTAGATGTAGTTGTGTAGATTTTCCCTTCAAATAAACATTGAATTTTTATCCTTATAAGTCTTTTAGTCTTTTATTTTGAAAATAATTATATTTATATATATTTGTTGGGTAATTACAAGACTTACCAAAACATGAAAACTTAGTAAAGAAGTCTTATTAGCAAGATTTGTTTACTTAATAAACTTGATTTAATATTCTGCATATTATTTAATAAAAATAAAATTATTTTGATTATTTCCGTTTTCAAATTCAATTTAATATTTCTAAATTCTGACCATGAAACTAATTATCATACGTTTGACTGATTAATTCACTAATATAAATTTCTATTTTTCAAGATATCTTAAAAATAAATAAAACTTAGATATACTTTACTGGGAAAAGTAAAGTATTAACTGTTAAAATAATAATCAAAGAAATACACTGAAAAAAAAAATCTTTCTTAGCCGAGTAGTAGTAGACAGAACTGAAGCATTAACTTCCTCCTGAAAAAGCAAATGATGGAAACATGTCAGATTAGCGTCTGTGTACTCTATATGCACTTCTGTTCTTATTTTATTTTTTCCCCAGATTTTCATACATTCTTGAGTTCTATAAAATTAGGCTACCTTTCATTCAGTATACTGGGATCGTAAATAAAGATAACAGAATTAAAATATTAGATATTACTAACAATTATATAGAAAAATTCTTCAATTTAATTTTTAATGTATATTAAGGCAATTTTTTCTCTTTTTGTTTTGAACAGCAGTTGTTTCGCGCAATATATAATAATTTTATTTTAGATACTGAACAGATATTATTAAATAAGACTGGTTCGGTATACAAAAAATATTTCAGGAAGTATTATAGGATTATTCCTGATATCAAAATAATTTAAAGAAATTCATATAAACATAAGCGTGAAAGTACTCTCTTTTTAGTTGCAACAAGTGAATGATTTCTTTTAGATTGCTGTACCAAACTCTATAGATATAGATTATTCAGCAAATTTAATCGTTTTAAACGTAATCTTATATGCTAAAATTGAAAAAAAAAGAAAAGAAAATGGGGCCAAGTCCTTTTACTACGTTAGTAGTTTCATAGAAAATTGCTGTAAAATTGAAAAAAAATTGGAGACGAAATGACACTGTTTTAGGCTTGGAGTAAATCTTCTCGGATAAATTTACGAAAACGAAATAAAACTTCCTGATGAAATTCAATTCGGAAAGGCTGGATTTATGAAATTAATCTCAATAAAAATTCTAAAAACCCATTATTATTCAAAACCAATCTAAAAAAAAAAAAATGTTTTTAAATTTTTATATTACAAAAGTAAAAAATTCTCTGTAGTATCTTGTATTTAATTATTTTTTTTGTCCTTTAGGGTACGGTTTAGTAGATAGGATCGCTGATCAGTGATTATACAATCAATCAGTCGTACAATCAAACAAATACTGATTATACAATATTATTTTTTATATAAAAATTAAGAAGGAGTAAGTGCTTATTCTTATACTTGTAATACGCGACCCAGTATTTCTCCAACTCTGTAAAAAGTTACCTCTGATAGACAATTCTTAAAAAAAAAAATCAACTTAAGTATGAAAAATTGGAGAGGAAAATAAGAACCTTTATTTATAATTAAAGTCATAATACTTCAAATAAGAAGTGGAAAGTACAATTTTACGTATACTTCTTGCAGTTCTTTAAAACAATTGATTTGTGAATATCGCTGAGATCTGTAAAGTAAAAATGTTCAAGTAGCAAAAAAAAAAAGAAAAAATGCCATTGGAACTTTCAACAGGAAGAAAATTTGTGTGAAAAGATGAATTTTTTAAAAAATGGTCGAAAACAGAGAATATTCGACCAAAAGGTTGCGTTCCCGAGCTGACCCTTTTAATTTGCATTTAAATTCATTTATTACATACTACTCGATCATTCCTGATATTGCAAATCATTCTGAAATCAATCATTGGAGATCATTCTGGATATTGGAAATTTTGCCTTAAAAGTTTTTATAATAATTACCTCTGGATTTGCGATGATCAAACAACCTAGTTTTGGCTCTCAGTGTGGTTTACATACTCGGAGACAATTGATCTAGTTCGGAGACTTCTGATGTAACTTGCATATTCTCGTATATATTTTGTTCAATAATTGTATTTATATTTTTATTTGTAATAAAGAATGCCTTTACAAGTTTTAAAAAAATATAATTAGCTCATTTTACTATAAACTGTGTTTTAAATTTGTTTGAAGACGTCCGAATTTTGTTATTAAAATACCACAATGCATTTCCGAAGCCAGCTTCATCATCCCGCTCATCCTAGCAGTCATCACAGACAACTTCTCGTTCACCATGTTTACTTCTTGTTTGATACAGTAATTGTTTAGTAATAATATACTACGTAATTTTTTAATTTTTACATCCTCATTATTATTCATAACTAATTTTATTTTAGTGTAGTGTTTTTTTTTCTCTTTATTCATAAGACTCTCTGTCATTCTGTTATTTAATTTTCTTTTTATTGTAGTGCAGACGAGAATGTTTACGCTCTCGTTCACACGTTATTTAGATTCAAGGAGTTATTATTCATTGTAGCATGATGGACTAGGTTAGTGGCCGTCAAAAAGTGATTATTTTAATTTTCTAATACATTCTAGTGCAAGTTCCGTTTTGAAATAAATTTTTTACACTTACCAAATTCCGTACTCAGTGGTAATATTTTATGTCGTTATCTAAGCCAAACCCTCTTGTCAAGAAATTAATAATCTGACACCAAAAGGCAGTTACTTTTAAATGGATTTGAATACAAGATTTTAATTATTGATAACATTGTTTATTATAATATTACTTGTTCATTGATAAAGACTTGATGGGGAAATTAATTTTAATTAAACTATTATGACCATTATATATAACTATATAAGAATAATATAAACATTTCAATTACATAGTGATTATACTGTATACAAAAAAAAAAATCATCGATTGGGGTATCAAATTATATGTTTTTGTACCCGTAACAAGATTTTTAAATTGGTTTTTGGATACTAATCTTCTGGCCATTCTGAAATTGCTGAGAATCCTTTTGAAGGAAGAAGGAATTTAAATCGTTCCCCGATTGGAAGATGTGAGTCTTCTAGTACACGGCGTATGAGTTTGCAAAGTTTTGACCCCGTCCATGTCTCGTGGTTCAAGTATTTGGACACAGTGGGAGCTACCGAAGTTAGGGGAGACCGCAAAAGCGTAAAAGTGAAGTCATTGTAGGCAGCAGCGACGGAGAGGCATCTGATGGGACCGATGTGGACCATTTGATTGAAGAGATCGGGAAATTAATTGGCCTAGTATCACAGAATGTAAATAATAAGAAGGAGATGTGTCTTCTCTGTAACGATAAAGCGAGAGATGTGGAAGAGGTAATGTGATGGCTTATGAGTTTTCGCACCCAAAGATTGTCTACGATAGGGAATCGCAGACGGATTTGCCTAATAGTGTCACCTCAGGGATAAAATTAAAGGCGTTGTGATAGATGATGAGCTTATTAAAGAGTAGCTCGGAAGTGGCCGAACGAAATGTTCTCATGTTTCAGCGGTGACTGGACGAATTCAGATGAGAGGGGTGTCTATTTCTTTAGAGATGTAGCTAATAGCAACAAACATTTGCATGGATTCGGCGTTAAATTATTAAGGAGGCTTCCTCGGTCATGGGTGATGATGACACATCATTCCGGATCATTTCTAAGGTACATTATTGTTCATTGGAAGAGGAGGACCGTTCCTTGTTGACAGTGTTGATCTCGGTGAGGAGGGTGCTGAGTTGTTCGTCGCTACCTGCGTTTGCACTCCCTGTATATGTATATTACCTATATATATATATTGTATTTTTCCGTCTTCGGAGGGCAAAAGTTCTCAGATGGAGGGCAAGCAAAGTGCTAAATTATCAATTCCGCCGGTATCTGACAGAGGCATTGTAATGATCAAGTCTCCAAGGAAGACATATGCTGACTTGCTCCCCCCTGTCAAAGAATCGGTGCCTCGAATGAAGTCGGGGATATACTCTCGCTCAGAAAGGGAGTGCAAGAAGAGTTGTATATCCGCATTAAGGATTGAGCAAAGTCGGAAGAATTTCTTATTTTGATTGGGCTTCCAGTTGGTATCAAGTCAAAGGATAGTCGACGGGTGATAGCGCATCTGAAGGATATAACATCTGATACAGAGGAGCATGAGATCGAAGAAACACTAACTGGGGTTAATGGTGATGAGGAATTTGGATTACCATCGGTCAAACCGTTATGGTAACAGTAAAAATGCTATTCTTATCACTACTTGTAAAGAGTGTCTCACTAAATAAAGAATTCGCATCTGTTGGGTGCACTGCCGAGTGAGTATCCGTGAGACAATTGACAGATGTGTCAGGTGTTGGGGCGTAGGAGGGGTGACTGTAATGGGCCCAATAGATCTAAGGGTTTTGTTTTAATTGTAGTAGTGCAGGCCACAAGATTAGGGATTGCAAGGAGCCAAGCAACTGCTTGTATTGTGGTAAAACTGTTATGGCTGTTTCAGCTGAACTAATCGGCGAGGTGAAATTCTTGCGGAGCCAACGGTGAATTGTATTTTCTAAATGACAAAACTCCTGCATTCGAGGCCAGAGGACATTTATCAGTGTTTGACCTGACTAGACTGGGCGGAGGATGGGACTACAACCGTTGTCATTGGGAAATTCTACCACATGAGACAGCCAGTAACCACTTTGCAACATCGTTTGAATTGGGGACCCAGCTTTTCGTTCAATGGTGAAAAGGCTATTCAGAACATTGATGCTGTAGCAGATTGAGAGTGTAGTTATAAATGCCTTTGTTAGATTATAGAAGATACCGAATTGACACCAGAGAGATCTCAGGAAGTAATTAAACACGATATTTCACAGATACCTGCTAGTAATAGAGGTCTCACTTTCGTTTATTGGTGAACGCCTTCTATAGCTCCTCTACGTCAAGATCTATAGAAATGCAGAAGAATCAAACAAAGACTCAGACGGACTGGTGGCGAAGTATATGAGTTAGCCGCACAAAGATACATTGAATGCAGAAGGGCACTGAATTATGAGATTAAGAAATCCAGTTGCATTAGATGTCGTGTACTTTGCACTGAGTTGGATGAAGACCAGTGGAGACGCTTTTCAGATTGTTACTAAGCGATTCGGGAGAAGTCTGCCCGTCCTCACGGAGGAACAAGCTTGAGCTCAAATTGTAAAATTATTCTCTAGAGAAGAGAGGAGGTTCATAAAACCCACCGATAGCGAAAAAAGTAGGTTCTTCCTAAGTGAGGTATAAGTGAGATTACATGGGCAATTCTAGTGTTAAGAGAAAAGAAGAGTTCAGAACCGAACGGCATTACAGCATCTGTACTAAAAAGCTTCATTAATCGTGTCCCTTGGATATTACCGATATGATTAACAGAGGTATTGAGAATAATGATTTCCCACGATGCTGGAAGGAATCGCCCCTTGTCTTTTTACTTAAAGGAAGAAACGAGATGACTGTGGTAGACTTCCGCCTTCTTTGTTTAATTAATAATATGGGAAGGGTAGTGGAGCGGATACTTCCATTACGTATAGTAGAAAAGCTGGAATCAGGAGCGGGCATACACGTTTGTCAATACGGTTCTTGGAAAGGCCGATCTACTATTCAGGCGGTCAATAAGGTGGTCAGATAGGATGAGGAAGTTAGAACAGGAACTTGGAGGACAAGAGGTTTGCCCTTGTTCATTCTTTTGGATGTAAAAAACACATTTAAAGCCAATTTTGAAGCCATAATGTCAGTCCTGAATAACAAGGGAATTAATTAGTCCACACTTACAACGATTTCTAAGAGAATTTTTGTAGAGAGGTAGATAACTGCAGATATGCAGGGAACTCAATTAAGTTTTCAATCATTTCTTGGCGCTCCCCAGGATTTCATTCTCGTTCCTTTATTATGGGTAATGGTGTACGACGGTGCACTGAATTTAAACCTGCCAGTTAACGCGCAAACGATAGCCTACGTTGATTATTTGCCTGTGTTAGTCAGCGGCAGGAATGAAGTGGAGGTGAAAGAACGGGGTAATGATGCTCTTACAATGCATGGATGGTTGAGCGGGGCTGGAGCTCGCGCCTAACAAATGTAAATACAATATATTAATAGGAAGAAGGTTGATCGTACAATTGATCTGAGAATAGGCAACTGTCATCTGCTTGCCAAGAGTACGTTTAAACATCTGGGGGTCATCCTAGATCGTTCTTGCCGATTCAGTGAACACGTTAAAGTGATTTGTAGGAAGTCCGAGGATTCGTTGAAGGGGTTAAACATGCTAATATTGGCGCAGATGGCACCCCGTGCTTCGAAACGAAGACTAATTACGTCGACAATTGCATGGGGCTCTAGTTGGGGTAATGCGGTGTCTAGACAATGTAATCTTATTAATTATAAAACTGCAATTTGCAATACTTGTACAAAATTATTCAGCATTACATTAATTTTATCGTAATTCTAAATTTAACGTTGTGCATAATTTCTTCCGTTATCCACTATTTTGTTATCCGTTAAGGGGCCATTTACACCCCTTACGGATTTTTTAACCTATAGTTTTTATTTTTTTTGTTATCCGTTAAGGGGCCTTTACACCCCTTACGGATTTTATGATGCTTTATATTATAGTTAAGTTTTTATTTATTTTATTTTTAAGATTAAATCTGTGATATTAGTTGTAAGTTTTACATTGTGTTAAGTTTTAAATCGTACCTCATATGTGATATTAGTTTTAAGTTTTAGTCTACGTGTTTATTTAATTTACTTTTAGTTTTTAACATTTTAAATTTCTATCCGCTGTGATATTAGATGTAAGTTTTAGTAATTAATTTTATTTATTTTTTTATTTTTTTTTAGTTTTACATTTTAAGTAATATTTTATTTTAATGTAGTTGGTTTTAGATTTTTAACTATTTCTGTTATATTAGTGGTAAGTTTTTTAGTCACTTAGTCTCTAGTTTTTGATTTTATTTTATTTTTTTTACATATTTATTATTAAAATTTAGTTTTAGGTTTTAATTTAGATTAATATTAGGTTCATGTTAGGATTTAATAATACTCATTTAATCCGGGCAATAATAACGCTCCGGCGTTTTTCGCCCTACAAAAAAAAAAGAAAAAAAAAAGTCGTAATTCTATAGCTTAACAAATATTTTACTTTTAACAATGTATGTGTTTACGTAAATACCTACTTATTTCACGTAACTTCCAGTTTTTCATTATTACTTCTCTCAGTATTATTACATAATGTAGTCATTTTTTCTCCCAATACATTTGAGAATGTGAATAACAAATTTTAAATAGTAATTAATTGTAAGTATTTTTCACAAATACAACCAATACGTTGAAGGGGGTTGAACAGTGGTAACTGTTTTTTTTCCAGGATATTAATAGTTTTAATGATTTATTTAAATAAGACATCACAAATTATTGTGCTGAAAAGAATTCTTTACCCTTTGCGACGTACAAAGAATTATATTTCTTTAAAGTAAATTTTCCGATTATTTTTTCCACAGACATTCAATTTTTCTTCGAAAACGTATATTTTATAATACCTAATGTATACGCAATCTGTTTAACTATGTATGACATATAAATGAGGTATTGTCTTGTAGAAACACAGACCGATTATTCCTGAGACGTGTAGTTAATTGAACCCCGACTACCAAAATACACGATACCCATTATCTATAATTCATATCCGTATAAAAGCAAATAACTTTTACCAGGATTTGAACCTCAGGACTTTCCACTTCGAAAATCAGCTTTGTAATATAAATACTTAATAATATGAAGTATGTTTTTTAAATATGTCCGCTACAGCGCGGCTGTAGCAGCTTCGCGTATGTACACTACGTAACTTCAGCTATTAGCTTGCTACAAACGCCATTACGTGATTGTTAGTCTTTGTTTACAACTTCCTGTGCGTGTTGAAATTGCCTATAACTATAGACAGTTGCACTGATTGTAAAATACTGATTGTACAATGCTGTAATTCGTTTCTTAAATGCAAGTGGTATACAAGCGGCCGAACCTCATCGATAGATTAGTCAAATGTAGGGAAATAACGCTGCACCCGATGGAATGGTGGAAAAATTTGTTAGGGCATTTAACCCTTACCATTCAAACTCTTAACCACAGGACAAACTAACGCACACGATCAGACACAAAGTGGGCGACCATCTGTCATTGCATGATGTTAATAATAAGTGTTCTGCCCAAAGGCAGGTCTACACATGGCCGCCCTTCATTCTGCTCGATTCTGAGCTATTCTTTTCATTTTGCAATAACTTCCTTCCCTTTTTATGTTGTCTACCAGCTTCATTCTTTTCAAACCTTTTGCTTTCCTCCCTGTTACAAATCCCTCTAACGCCGTCACCAGCAGGCAGTCATGTCTCAGCCAATGTCCCAACCAATTGTATTTTCTTCTTTGTATTATTTCGATAAGCGCCTTCTCTTCTCCCACTCTACGAAGTACCTCCTCATTCCGAACTCTCTCCATCCAGCTAATGCTTTCCATCCTCCTCCAAATCCGTATCTCAAAGGCCTCCAATCTTCTCTCCTCACCCTTCCTAATAGTCCATGTCGCTGCCCCATGAAAGGCCACACTCCACACAAAACATTTTGCAACAGAACATTTTTCTTTAGTCGCAGATCTAGTGTTTGAATTTTAGCCACTGCTTTGAATTTTCTCATAAGATACAGCAATGTAGGCGATCTGATTTAAGCCGAATTATTGCTGGTGACAAGATGTGGGTGTCTCACATTACACCGAAATCAAAACAACAGGCGAAAGGAGAAACTTAACATTTCCCAAGAAAGTAAAGTCAAGGAAACAATGTCATCCCGGAAAATCATATGAACTGATTTTTGCGATAGACAGAGTTTGTAGTTGGGTTTGTTGATTTTTTGGCTTAGAGTGAAACGATGAATGCCGAGACATATTTTGAAGACTAAAATACATCAGACAATCCAAAACAGAAGGCGTGGCGTGCTCCATGCAGTAATCGTGCTGCTTCACGACAATGCTCGGCTCATCACACACAAGATCTCAGCGCGTCATTTGGCTGAGAAGAAATTGATCATCCGCCGTATAGTTCTGACCCGAAGCACAATAACTACTATTTGTTCTTGATTTCAAAGCCGCACCACAACGACGATGACGACTTCAAACAACTGTTCAGCAATGGTTACATTCTCAGGTGGCAAATTTCTATGAAGCTGGAATGTAGAACAAGTTACAACAAGTAGGAAATTGTCTAGAGTTGTAGATAAAGATCCAGGCTTTTTGTTGAATATAGATTTTCAAAAAGAATTTACTTGTAATTTTTATATGAAAACGGTAGTTATTTTTAAAAAATGCCTCATTAATTGCTAAAATCTGATAATAATTAGTTTATCCAGTTTAGGAGTTTAATTTTTAGTGTCTTCTTTTTTATCCTCTGGAACCACCGTAAGGTGTTACTTCAGAGAATGAATGAGGATGATACGTATAAATGTAAATGAAGTGTTAATCTTGCATAGTCTTAAATTGACCATTTCTGAGATGTGTGGTTAATTGAAACCCAATCACCAAAAAACACCGACATCCACGATCTAGTATATTTTTCCCTGCTTTCCTGGGACAGACTTACAGCTAAGTATTACTCAACCCAGGGGAACTATCCTTTGACTCTAATGAGCCTCTCTATCTGCCAATATGGCAGGTCAGCCACCGTGTTTGGATCTTAATTATATGCCATACGTCTAACCCCCCACGAAGGATGGGGTACGTCTCAAAAGTACCGTGGCCGGTAAACATCTGCGTAGTATAACGGTGCATTTCCCCGTATGTTCTACTGCACCACCCAACAAGGTCAATAATTAGACATTTGGTCCACAGAGATTTCTCGCCCGTCCTCCATCGTTCACTCCAACGGCGCCTTACAGCGGTCCTCAGCCTCAGCCTCAGCCTTATCATTGCCAGAAAATCTATTAGTACGCTCTTGAATTAGCAAATCTATAGGAGGAACCGACACAAGAACGCAGAAAGCCTCATATGACACTGTATGATACGCGGTACGCTTACACAAACCCAATAAAGACTATGAAGACGTTTATAGAATTATTATGCTTTATTTTAAAACTGTATTTTTTTTTTTTAATGACGAGTATTTGTTCGTAAAATTTATTTGTAATCTTGCAGAAATAAGAACTCATGCAGTCAGATTTGGGTGATAAAAATAAATTCCAAGAAAGAGTTAGGGGAATGAGGAATGAAATAAATGGACTGATTTGTCTACAACTTTCGTTTCTGTCATCAGATAACACAAAGTAAAAAATTTTGGAAATGAAATCTTTTACTTTATTCCAAAAAAAAAGAAATGCAAAATTGTTGTATTAATTTTTTGTATAGAGCAAATTATTTTATTTTGTTTTACTTTCCGTGACTACTATTTTTTTTAATCTTTTTTTTTTTTTATTTATTTTTACCTCGGATCTCAATGATAATATTAATTAAAATTGAGCAAGTGATCGTAACTGGATTGTGGGTCGCTGGTCATGATTATTAGTCGCTAGCTGTTGCGTGATGCTTCTAAACGCGTAAAGTAGGGCTGCACTTCTTTTTTTAGATGTAATTTTTAAGATTACATTAAGTAAATTAAAAGTTGAACAAAATCCTGTTATATGTTGTCAAATTTCATATAAAAATTTCTTTTACTTGTTTAATAAGAAGAATTTTATTATTATGATATCTACTGCATTAATAGGTACTGTTATGTGTGTATTCATTATGTACGTGAATCATTACCGCTATGGGTAAACAGGAAATTGTTAGGTACCATATGAATTGGTAGATTATATCATTTTTAGTCGGTAAATTTAATAATTGCGAGGACAGTAACCAAGGCCACCGGTTCAAATTCTAATTTTAATCGGTATAATGTAATTAAGAAGGAAATATCAAGAAATTAAAGCCTGATCTTTTATATCATTTTAAGAACTGGATTAAATAAGTGGAAACGCATTTTCTACCGTTGCAAAAAACTACGGGTAAACACGGTTTTCTGTTATATGTTAATTCTGTACTCGATAGCTTTGGAAAAATGATTCTTTAAAATATGCATTTATTTTAATTTTGTGATAGTAATAAACATTTTATAACAGAATTAAAATATTGAACCTTTTGTAAATCTGTATGGTTGGTTGAAATGAAAAAGTGAGATTATTGAAAACAGAAACTCATTTTATATTAACATTGAACCGGCATAACAATCTCAAGAGAGTAAAGTTTCTTTCGTATGATAAAAATATGTGTTTTTACCCATTTTTAAACTTTTTTTTATTATATTAAATAAATTAATCCTACTTCGTTTGCAGTTAATAATATTGCTTTTACAGAAACTGTAATAGATTTTTTTTCACAGGTTAGGCGGAATAGAATTTCTACCATGACTCTTTTTCTCTGGAAGGGTCTAGATTCAAATCCAAGTCAGGTTTCGTATTTTCTATGCTATAAAATGTATGACTTTAATCTATGTTAAATGTATGTTAAACTTTAATCTTTTTTTATTGTTAATTTCTGTTATTTATTTATTAACAAACACTTGGATTTTTTTACTGCAATAAATAATATTACATAATAAATGTAACATATGACATTGATAATACATCTGATATATATTGATAATACATAATAAATGTAATATATGTAAATGTAAACGATAGTTTTACTATTTCTCCTGCTAGCACAATAATAATCGTAATTTGATATACTCTGCTGATCTAAATCTAGCAACTTTTTTAAAATCCCTACTGGATCCCTCTTACCGAAAAAAAATTAGAATTCCTTAGTGGAAGAACAAACTGGAAAACAGGGTTATAAACTTCAGAGCTGACGTCGAGTGATTTACCCGATAATTTAGTGGTAACAAGTCTTGAAAGCTTCTTAAAGAGATTATGAATGTTTGTTTTGAACCCTGACATTTAACAAAATAAGGAATAATTTTTCAATACTGTAGAAAAACATATTAATTTTTGGTTCCAAAGAAAGAAAACGTTTCTTTCGTAACATTTCCATTACCGATCAACTAATGTTTATGTAAGATTTACGGAATTATTACCGCTAATTAACCTTCATACCCTGTCAAAAACATGTCGAAAAAAGCAGGAGGTATACCGAAAGAATATGTGAGAGTGGAAAGAATTACTCGATGATGTGGTTATTCAGAAGGAAAAATCTCTAAAGAGGTTTCTGTTTATTGTTATGCTGATTACTTAAAAGCATTCAAACGTGCTATTCACAGCTGATTGTTTAAAGTACTTAGTTTGATAAAGTACACTCTGACTTTAGAAACTTTCTAACCTTGGCTATGGCCGTACGGAGAACAAAATATTCCTGATGATAAACTAAAGAAAGTCTGATTCCAGCAGAAAGTAGATATTGGACCTATTTTATCGTACCCATAAATATCATCATACCATCAGGAAATTAAAGAACTGCATTTAAATTCCTAACATTAAGTTTACTCAGAAGGCAGTAATTTTTAGCAAATATGTTCTGAGCAAACTAACGAACTCTTGGTCTCTTCATAACTCGCCGTATGGCACTCAGAGAGATAATCACCACGCTCATTATAATATAATGAGCGTATTCATCATATTATGATGAATTGTTTTAGTAATAGTAACAAAATTAATATTAAGGCTATGAAATAGTTAGAAGTTTGCCAGAAGTTCACAGAAAGTACGGAATTATCCTACTAATGTTCTTCCGAGCCTAGTCTTCTATCCACCACCGCAGTTATTCCTGTATTCTTGAACAACCAAATAAGTCATTTAGGTAAAGATAAGTTTATATAATATTTATTTAAATAAACTACGATATTAAATATGCCTACAGAAAATATTGTAATTAAATTCTTAATTCAAAATATTGATACTATTTTTGTTCGATGTATACCTAACTGTATACTTACATTAAAGATGGGAAAATAAAAATACGAATATGTTCTTTTAATTTATTATTTCAAATATTTTGTAGAGGTATAGGGATATCCTCTCCCAAACAATCAATAAACATTGTAGTAATAAACATATTTAATTATAAATTATATGTAAATTTCATTCGTTGAATACAGAATATAATAAATGCTAATTTCACATTCTCTTATATAAACTTTTAAAATAAGAAAAAATAAAATCGATACTTTGAAAAAAAAAGCAAATGAAAAAAAAATCAATGAGCAGTAAATAGTATGTTTAAAGAAATGCCTCCAACCTTTCCAATGAACAAAAATTCAATATTTCTTGGCCATATTCAACACATCTTTCGAAATAAATATTTCAAAATACAAAGTTCCCACCGGTTTTGAAATAAGTCATAAAAATAAGTCATGAAATAAGTCATAAAAAATTTAAAAAAGTAATTTTGAAATAATTTACTGTTTATATACAATAATGTCCAACCCGGAGACCATTATACACCATTAATTTTCCAATGTAATTATACAGCGTTATGCTCCAAAATAAATACAAATATTCTTAAGAGTATATAACTCTGCAAAACTTAATTTATTAACTAGTTATATTTATTAGGAGAGTATCATTTCTAAAGTTTTTTGCAAGTAACTTTGTATTTTCAATTTTTGCTGGTATGAAGTTGAAATTTCAATAAGTTAAAGAAAATTGCAGGTTTTCAGAATCGATTACCGCTTTTTGCGGTGGGTAAATTCCGCCGGCCGACATTCCAGCGACAGCTGCGTGGCATCATGGCCGGTCTCCTCTCGTCGTTTCTACACACACACTCGCGTCCCTGAGTATTAAGAAATTTGTGCAATTATCATAGAGGCAGTCAGATCACGAAAGTAGGAGATTACCGACCGTTCTTGGAACAGATTGGCCGCTGCCGCACTGCCTGTCCTCTTCGTCCACCTCATGTACAGCCGTCTGAGAAGAACCAGTCACTTGTTCTCTTCCTTCCATGCAACTCGTTCTTCCCTCTATCTGTTCCCCCATTCCCCCATAACAGGCATCGGAGTTCTAATCCATTCTGCATCTCATTAGCACAACCGCCGCTGTTTCTACCAAATTCTGAATATCAGCTAACTATTCTGAATAATTCACGGATATTCGTTTCGTACCGTATGCGGTAACAAAAATTAAAAAACGTTCTATTTTGTTGAAAAATTATTATAAACAGAATAATCGTATTCAATAATTAATTTTAAATTTGAGAATTTCCAAAGAATAATTGTTAAATAATGAATATTACTTTAATAGAAATGGCAGGTCTGAAATTCAACGCAATTGAAGAAAATTTATCAATTTTTAAATGAAACATCCTTTAACCGATATAACCCTAATATTACACACTACTGAAACAGTTCTAAAGATCTGCATAACAGATACAACTGTTATTATATTACTGTACAGTGGACGATAACACTATCATTTTATGCAATTAAGGTAATATATATATATATATATTTTTTTTACGTTGCATTTACTCATCCTCAACATTCAGAAAAAGTTACATCCAATATTAACTTCAGTGAACTACATTCTATGTTTTCTTAAATTGGAGGGACATGGCGATGGTGGTTTTAATTTGTACTGCAGTTTTAGTAACTTGGAGAAAGTTTTGAAGCAAAGAAAATAGCATCAAATAAATTTACATTTTTTTTTTTGTCATTTGTTTATCTGGATAAACTTCTCTATTCATTTTCTATTTTTTAGTCTCAAGTTGCTACCTTACATATCACAATCTTTTCTTTCTTTTTTTTTACTTAATTTACTCTACTTCCTTTTTCAACTTGATTCAACAATCCTGAATACCTTAATAAATAGATAACCAACCATGCCATTTTTTTTTTTTTTATTAGTTTTAGACTAATAAAAATTACATGTTAATAAAATGTTACATGCTAATTTTATAATTACATGTTATACTATTTTTTCAAAATCCTCAACTATTGGATTTTTCTTACTATGCTATTGTCTCCCATAAATTGTTTTGCTCTCATAAATCACTAAATTCCACAAAAATATTTCTAAGAATTTCATTCTTAAATATTCATTTGATGTATACAGATTTCTTTTCAGCATAAAAATTCTCTTTATTATTCAGGCCTTAAATATTTCTTTTAGTTTCTTTATTACTTTTGGAAGATAGATTTATGTATTAAAGTGCATGGGACTTCCTGATTTCAGTCACTTTTTACGGCATAATTTACATGAACTAAATAAAATATTAATATGAATTGAAATAATCATATCTAATTGTTTCTATTCTCAGTTTTTAAGTCGGTTTCATATTAAACTGTAAAAAACTAATACTCTTTTTGAATTCTTCAAAAAATAGTTTCTGAATCTTTCATCAAGAGAAAATTTATTTACCATAATAAGGAAATTGTTTAAATTTTAAAGTCCTGGGATGGGAATAGTTTTCCTAATCTGTGATTTTGTTCAATAGAAATTATTAATCGACAGAATTTTGATCTATTAAAGTATAAATTAACATTTACTATACGAAAAAAAAAAAAAATGACAGAATAAATAAATACAGAATTAAAACCTATGTTATTAGAATTTTTTGAAGATATATATTTCACATTAATTATTTAATCTATATTTTATTACTGGATATTTAAAGTATTCCAGCTAATTCATGGTAGCTGTATTCATACAGCGATCATGAATGCAGCTGTATTCATGATAGCTGAATAGATCCCTGTGTACTATGCCTCTCTATACTCTTGTTGATTTTTAATTAAACTTTTACTTCTATGTTTCACATCCACACAAAAGTGCATTCCACTTAACTCGTAACAAGTGACAAGACAATTCTTTGACTCTGACTCCATTTTACTTCAAAATACACAATTTTTTAATTAAATACTCCTTTAGCCATTGCTATTCTTGTTTTTATTTCATTTCCGTTTTTGGAATCTTCTGTTAACATAATACCTTTAATTTGTTTTATTCTTTCTTCATTTGTGTTAAAATATAATGTACTATTTATGCATATGTTCGATTTACCGGACAATTAGTCTGTCTTCTTCTAGTTTTTTGTTGAATATCTTCTTTTACAATTTATTCTCCTTTCTCTTATACTGATTCCTTCATCTTCTTCTGAGCATTTTTTGATCAAATCTCCAAATTACATAATGAAGGTTCATTTAAAAAGGTCAGGATAGATAGGACTTTGCCTTACACCTCTTTCTATATCAAACTACTCGGTTTGAACATCCTGTATTTTATAGCAGTTTTCTTTCTGGTTTATAATCAATCTTCTATTTTTCCAATCTACTCTTTATACATATATATATATATATATATATATATATATAATTTGTAAAATATACAATTCTTCTTTTACCTCTTTCTACACATCTCTCATCAGTAGTTGTTATTAGCCCAGTCGGATCCCTTGTTCCCCTTTCCTTCTAGAATTCATATTCTTCTATAACCACTTGTTCCAATTTTTTACTCAATCTTCTGAATAGAATTCACAGGAGAATTTTTGCTGACTGTAAACTGTAATTAAATTATAATCTTGATACACCATGCTTATGAGAATTAAACATGACTGTTTTAAAAATAAATCTTTTGCTACATTCTACTATTGTAGATTATATAATAAAATTCATCATATCTTCTAATATTTGTATTAAGGTTATTATTAAAGTATATTTACTTATTCCAACACTTTTTCTGCTACTCACATTTTTTATTGCTTTTATAACTTCCAATTTTATGATTGCTGGTCTTACTTCATTCACTTCCATTTCAAGCTGTTTGGGAAGATCCTTTTGTTTTCTGTTAGATGGTTATAATTCCCCTATAAATTCATTCCTTCCTCTTTTTAAATATGTCTTCCATCCTATGTATATTTATCTTGATTTTGTAATTTCTACTGACAATTTTTTAAGTACCTATCATCTTTGTTCTTTAATCCAACTATAGTTTTTATTGTTTTATTCATCGGTTGATACTATCCTTTTCTTTTTAAATCTTCTTTATCTCCTTGCTTTTTGGGTCATTCTTCTTAATTAATTATTCAACTTTCTGCATAAAGTCAAATAACCCTCCTTTTGGACTTCTTCTATCTTTGTATTTTCATTAATCTTTGATAATCCAGGGCTTCCTTATTCTTGCAAGTTGTAGTATTTTTTTAGTCAGACAAAATTAACTGCATTATTCTCTTCTGTATTTCTTCTCTTTAACTTCAACTAATCTCTTTACTTTTTACTGCCTTTAGTTTTTTCTAATTCCATTTGGTTACTTTCTTTAAATTTTTATCTCTCTTCAATATTACTTTTATGTTTACTACAAGATGTTTATCATCTCTACCAAAATTGGCTTCTACTGACTCATGTTCTTTTCTTATTGTATTTCATTTCCAGGGAATTTCTATGAGTACAGTCTTCTTTTATGGTCATTAAACCAAGAATTGTTATGAGCATTTTATTTTTCTTCCTTTGAATCAGTGTACCTGGTCCATACTTTTCCACTGCATTTTCATCTTGTTCCCCTATCTTATCATTCCATTTTTATCTTGCTACTTCTTTATCTTCTTTTTCTACAATTTCTTCTTTCAATTTATACATTACTTCAATTGGATCATTTTCATATTGACTAGTTAATAACTACAATTGTATTAAAAATAAATCCTATCTTGACAGCAATTAATCATAACATTAATAAAAATCATCCTTTTTACTTGTTTCATTATTTCTTTGTTTAGAATGATTCTTGCACTATTTATTCCCTTTTATTTACTATATAACACATAAAAAAAATTCAAAAAATTTAACTAATGTTATCATTTACTATATAATACATGATAACATCAATTAAATTTTTGCTTTTCACTTCAGTTGCCCTGATTACATCTGCTCTGTTTATTTTCATCTTTTTTTAATTTTTCTAACTTCCCTGACTCAGAAATATTCTTACATTCCATCTGTCAATTTATAACTTCTTCCATTTCTTGCTGGCACTTCTCTATAAGCACTATAAAAGATCTGATAAAGAGATATTAATATTAAATAGGTTTAATTGATAAAACCTATTTCTCTGGTATCATTTAATTAGATGTTTTCATGAATAAAATGTAGTTCTTGTACAAGAATGAAAAAATACTGGAATGTTTTAATACTAATACGTTTTTGTAGTATGTTTATGTATTATTAGTATGTTTA
>JAAAKQ030481519.1:11051-43181 GCA_010016005.3 Zanna intricata
TATATATATATATGTGCGTGTGTGTGTATGTTTGCGCGCGTGCTTGTGTGGCGCGTACGCGTTCCTTGGTGTTTATTTATGAATGTTTAAACGTTTTCCTTTTTCTTTTTATAATTACCCGTATTTACAGAGATAAATAACGTAATGTTATTGGCCTCAATTATACTAGGTCAGTTACTATTTAATATTAGTAAATAAGAGTTATTAATTATTTTTTTTAAGTAACACAACTCATACTAAATCAATTTCTTTTAAATATTAAAATAATAAATATTTATTTTTAAGTAAATATAAGTTATATTGAAATATTAATAATGGTATATATTTACTTAATTAGGAATGTAATTTTTAAAATGTTACCTTTTTTTATTTCTTTAATCTTTTTTTTTATCAATATTTTGTAATAAATATGAATGAATTAAAATGGATTAATTAGGTTAGGCTGTACAATTTTATTAGATGTCGAGTGTTATTCTCTTATTAAATTAGAATATTAAGAATATTAATAAAATTTTATAGCTCATGCATGAGATAACTTTATTTAATTTGTATGCACTTATATAATTAAAGGCTAACTTAAATCTTATAAAACATAAAGCCATCGGCTGTTTTTTAAAAGCAGTTGTTTGAAAGTGTGAAGGTTTTTCTCTATAATATTTATGTCTTGAATAAATTCATTTTATTCTAAATATTCATATTTATAACAACATTATTATCGATAGATTGTTCAAACGAAAATATACGTATTAGGCTATCTACAAAATTAATTAACATTTGGATTAATGGAAAATATTAATTTGCCAGAAAGACACCTTGAAAAAATTAATCGATGAATGAAGCGAAGTTCAAATATTGGATAACAATCAGAATAACAGGATAATTAAGCTTCTTCATCAACTACAAAAATATCAAGGACGCTATACTTCTATACGACTCTTATCCTTAAAACGGTTTCAATAGACTCTTAATGAAAACTCAACAGAACATTCTCTAGGAGAAGGGATCAAACGATAATGATTAATTGTGAAAAAGGAAAATTATCCAAAGGAAGCAACCCATCCAAAGGAGTGTTTCAAAGATTCTTTCAACTAATTACTGTCCATTTTACTCACATTTTCTTGAAAAAAAATCGGGTTAATTTTACCTAGGATTAAAGCACCACATTACTAATCGACAGTTTTGTATTAACCATTTTAAGATAATCATGAAAAAACAGTTTTTTCTTTAGATATTAAAAAATCATTTAGGAACAGGTTTAAATTTTTCTTAAGGAAAAATTTTCGTCCATCTCTATAAACGTAGAGCATATGAAAAAACTAATTGAGCCGTAAACCTTTCTATAAGTTCAATACCAGTACGCTTCTGAAATTTAAATCATATGATTTCAGACTATAAATTTTGAATTGAAATAATTAAAACATATTTCACTGTAATTTTGGTTAAATATTCTTTGAACATTTTTAATAATTTTTTTTTAATGTGAAATGTATTGTAAAGGAATGATTTTATTGGAAAATATCAGCTAATATTTTTATTTTCAAGGCTTGATCATTAAAGTCTATTAACAAACAAAAAAATATTTATATACAGTATGCATTTAATTCAATCAAACAGAAATTAAATTTCATGTTGTTTAACTTGGACGTCAACTTAAATTGGTTTTTTTAAAGGTATTGGTTTTTGTAGCTAATCTTATGATTTTGTTTATAGGCTGCTTCTCCCTGAGAAGGATTTTTACGACCAGCTAGTTATAAGGTATTAAAGTCTACCTAGTTTCTTTGGTGTTACTAGCATTTTGTTTTTACTCTCTTTCAAAGATTTTTTTTCAGCCGAATATTTATTATAATAATAATTAATATTATAATAATAATTATATTTATTATAATATATTATATTTTTTTTATTATAGTTATTTGTCATCTTTTCTAGTACTCCATATTTTAGAGTTTTGTATATCTCTTATACTTGATTTATATGTATCTTTTACAACTCGCTGTAATATATTACTTTGCGATCCTCGTTTACTGATCTTCTTTTGTACTTTTCTTCTGTTATTATTTTATTTATTTTTTTTAAATGTAGGATAGCAGCTTGTACCCTTTATTTTATTGTTAGGAAGGTTTAAGCAAAGCTTAGAATATACATGCAAGTTTTACAGTAATGTTATATCTTACGCCCGCTGTTGCCAATGTTAATTTGTTTCTTTTTTACACTCTTACAATATCATTCCTCAATACCCCTGGACAGGAGTTCAGCCCGTGGCATACTAAGCTGAAGACAATTATCTACGTAAATAGTATAATTTTTTTTAATAATACATTCATAAAATTTAATGTTATAGAAAAAATGTTGTTTTTAAGCCTAAATGTTGTTTTTAATTCTTCTTTACTTAAAGAAGTAATAAAGTTACAGTCAATTTAAAAGATTTTCGGCTACTGCCGTTAGATATTATAATAATATCGTGCGTTTGTGCTAACAAGAAAAGCGGCCTATACTCTAAAATTTATATAACCAACACATGATCCTGTTTATCATAATACTCGTATTATTTGTTATACTCACGTTATGGGTATATGAACATTATGAGAATAAATCTGACAGCATTGTTTCCGTATAACTGTATAACTCCGTATAATTGCAAACACTATACTACTAATATTATCAGCTAACGCAACACTCGTCTTAGACAACTTGATATCATAAGCAGGATGCATGGAAACAGCTAACTATTGACAAAATAAATAAAAATCCCTTGCTAGTTTTATTAGGAAAGTAAGCAGAAAAATACGAGTTTTATGTCGAATTCATTTCATTATTAAATTTTGCGTAAATATTATTCCAGTTATTTTTTAGCACATAAATTAAAATTTAAATGATGTTTCAATAACTGATTGTTTTTAATATTAGTTTAAAAATTATTGTAGGGTTAAGTTTGCGTCAAATTTTGTTTGAGAACGTATTTACATAAGCATTACCTTATTTAAAATTAATTTTGTTCAAACAACTATTGTTTATAAAAATTAAAATATTTTGTTTATATTTTATTAAATTGTTATATGAAAACTTGCATGGTGATAAGGACAATGTAAGTAGTATATAAGGTAGTACTGGTATATACTGATGTATAAGGTAAGGTATATACTTTTTATCTATACATTGTGTCCTTGGTTAGTTCGTGTATTCTATAATAACATCTGCTTTCGATATGGTCTATATTGCGATTCCTTTTACTCTTGTTCAACTTTATACAGTATATTATTGTCCTCTCTTTTGTAAATCTTTTATTCAGTATTTATTATTTCTAATCTTCAGAATATTCTGAACGTAATATCTGAAAATATTTTCAAAATAGTATCCGATAATATGAAGTGCTGTGATTTGGAAAAAAAATTATCTTTGTTAGTAATTTGATAATTATTATTACCAACTGTATAAAAATATATTCAAAAACTGTAGTGTTTTACAGAAAAAAATTGTTTATCTAACATTTAAAGTATATTGGCGCCAAAACCGAGAAAAGTTTTCGGAGTATTTTTGGTAAAAGGTAATATATTTCTACATTTCTGAGAACCTTAATTTATGCTTGGTAATAATCTCTTCATAAGAATTGTCTCCAATTTTGTTTTTATTTTTATCAAGATACAGATTTATTGTCTTTCTAATTATTGGGAACGACAGTATTTTATGCGGGCTGCGTTGTTTTGTAGGCATATCCGTATTTTAAATAAAAATAAATAAAAAATTGAACATAAAATTTTAAAAATAAAATAATGATAATGACTTATCAGTTTTTAAATTTGGTTTTACTTTTTTGAATAGTTTATTTAATTTATAGTACAAAAAAAAATTATTTCAATTGTATAAACGGTTTTTAGAAAATTCAGCTTTAAAAGTTAGCAAAAATAAAATTTTGGTTTTGTGAAAACATTCGGATTAAGTAGTTTTTTTTTTTTCAGTTTTAATAAATAATTCATGTTTAATCAGAATCAATAACATCATATAATTGTTAAAAAATTTAAAAAAAAAGTTTATCTATTTGTTTTTGTTTTCTTAACCTCATTTAGTCTTATTTCCCACGATTGTTTATTCTTGTTGTGGCCTATGACTGTTGTTTACTTTCACATATTTTCACTTTTTATTTGGTGAACTATTTTCAGTTTTTTTTTTACTTTCGTTGTTAAATGTGCGTAAAATTAACAAACGTTCATCTAGCTATAAACTTTATTTATTTAAAAGAGTACATTACCTGTCCTACATTACGATTAGAATTAGCTTCTTTTTTTTCGAATTCGGCCAACTACGAGAAACAACTCTTCACTTCTTATTCTTCTTTTGTTTATTTTTTTTTTTCATTTTCTTACACAATTCAATCATTATCTGACTTTATTTCATTCTTTTTTCACGTGGTCCTAATTTCTTTCAAGATTTCTTTCGGAATCCCTCAAACTTTTTCCTTTTTTTTTTAATTCCCCTAACCAGTATTTCTTTTATTTTTAATTCCATTTCTTAAATATATTTTAACCTCTTTATCAATTTTCATACTGTCTTTTGCTTGTTGAAGTCAAAAATTCTCTTTCTCAATCTTTTGGATTCATTTTCATTAAGTGTCCGTAAAAACAAATTCTCATTTTCTTCATAAAAAATAACCTGTTTTCCTGTTTCCATTCATCTTAAATTTTTCTTATTCATAGGAATTTTCTTTCTTTTTTTTTTCTTTTTTTTAACCTCCGGAACCACAATTAAGTATATCTTCAGAGGAATGAGATAAATGAATTGTAGCGTGTGTGAAAAATCCCATGCCTGATCGGGATTCGAACTCGGGACTTCCAGATGAAAGACCGAGACGCTACCACTCAGCAACGGAGGCCGGCCGTGGAATTTTCTTGGGTTTTCCTTTTCCCACCCCCATTTATCAGTTTATCTGTCTCTTTCAAAATCAGACATTAAGCTTCGTAGAGACTTTCGGATCTAACCAAACTGCTGTAATATCGGATTTTGGATTTTATTGAGGCAATTTTTAGCGGATTTCTAAAGAAACTGTAGAAATCATTACCGCACCAGGTCAGATTTTATAAGGGGCTGTCGTGGGGAGGAAAATCAACTTTTCTTTATGTTTTGGAGTCTCCTAAACACGATTATGCCATGTTTATACATATATGTATGTACGGATATATATATATATATATCCGTACATACCTATATATATATATATGATTTTTTTTCTCCGTTTTACCGGACGCAAATCTTAACAGACTTTGACGAAACTTAATGGGGTGATGTCAGCTTATTAGGAGTAGTGTCCTATTGAGTTTCACGCGAATGGGTTCACAGAAACAAGAGTTTGAAACAAAAACAATGATTTTTGGTATCATGTTAAGATTTCAATCAAGTTTTCAGTTTTTAGTCCAAATCATATTTTTGCAAGCACCGCCAGCTGCACCAGTTTCGCTATAATACATTAGTTTCGCAGAAATCCAAAATGTGATCAGGTATGAAGTAAAGTGGTTCTGTAAAAAAAAAATCAAGTTTTGAAATTTTAATCGTTTTGAGTCAATTTGAACCCTTTCTTTTTTGTGAACATGGCTCCAAAACCACACAAATTATGGGTAACAGTATCAAAGAGGGTTGTTGGCAAGTAGCAGTATTAACCAATTAATGCGGTCACAATTCAACAACTATATGGAAAGGAGAAAGAAAAAATTCAGAAATATGCGAGTGTAATGTATTTATTGGAACAGTACACAGTAACTCGTAGTATTGTAAAAGAACACATGAGTAATATAACAGACAAACAAAAAAAAACCGAAAACATTAATATTTTAAAAAATCATTATAGCGGTTCAACATCCTTTTTTTAACTAAAGCCGGGAATCCGCCCTTTAGATGCACTTACTATGACAGAATTTTTTTTTGTTATTATGAACAAGTTCCATTATTCTTGATCTTACTTAGTTCACATCATTGCCTAAACCATTGAGTCGTTTGATTTCACCTAAATATTTGAATCTTTCAACCCCTAATCTTTCTATATTTTGTTCTGGTCGGTTTTCTGATCATATGAACTCTGCTTTGTTAAAAGATATCTTAGGACTGTTTTTTTTTTGCTACTTTTTTCAATGTTTCCACTTGAATTTTCGCATATTCTTTTCCAGTATCATAAAACCATCTTCGAAAGCTAACATCCAAACCCCCGTAGGGGAAGACAGTCACCCACCTTGTGACGTTCCGGTCGCCACACCACCCCTCCTGTTCCTAGCTCTGATGGGCTTTACCGGGAGTCGTCTTATTGGCCCTCGAACTGACTACGAATCACAGTCATCAGCCTAGCCTCGTTTGGGATGTCACCGATGCAATATGCCTCGGTAGACATTTACATCACTGAATTTTGACTCAGTCTTTGCCTTCGCTGTAGGCTTCTTTCGGATATCTTCTCATTCTGTACTACTCGTTTCCCTCTGAACTAGCTAACCGAGTTTGCGGAAGCATGAACCCCGCCCCTAGTTCTCTAATTTAACAAGCTACTTGTGATTGTAAATGTCTCATTATTGTTATCGGTATTTAGCTATTAAACACACCTAAGAAAATGTTGCTCGCAACAAAGGTAATTTAGACCTAGTTCTCTTATAGGTCGGAATCGACCAGATTAACTCAAATTGTGTACAATTTAAATTAGAATAAACTCATCACCGCGTGACATTTACTTTTATCATATCTGCCCTCATCAAGACGGACCTACATCTCACGGCTGTGCATGAACTACCATACCCTCAGCAGTGCAATCCCCGTCCTGTCGTTAGCGGTTACAAACCTAACTGCCCCCGTCTGGATGGCGCTACCCCTCACGGCTGCATGGTTTCGAAAGCTTACAGTCTACAGTCAAATTATCCTTTTTTATAACCCAGTGTTATTAGTTTTACCCAAAAATTTCTATTCTGCTTCTCAATTCTCTTACTTCTTTTCCACACACAGTTGAGAAGCATCGATGAGTCCGTCACTTTGTTTCATCTCTTTTATTTTCAACTAATTCTAAGATTTCTCTTAGAAATTTAAATGTTGACTTTGTTTCTTTAAGGGTTGTTTTATGATTAACTTAAGATTTATTTTTTATCATCTTCTTTTAGCACCATCAAATAATTTTTCCTTGACAACCAAGTTATATTCTTTTTTGAAATTCACAAACGTTATTGCCAGTTTTTTACCTTTCATGGAGAAAACACTAATTATTAATTTTAGATGTAGAATCTGTTCTGCACATATGATCTTTTTTCCGAATCTTCCTTGATATTTTCCATTTTTGTGATTTCATTTGTTTTGCCAATCTGTTAAAAAGAGCTTATTTATTCATGTTTTATAATTTTATTCTTTTTTATTTTTAGGTACAAATATTACCTACATGAGAGTGGCTTATAATTTATTTTGTGTGTTAAGTAGTTGTGTATGGTCGTTAACCCTTTTCTTTATTTTGTTTTTTGTATTCTGCACTGGGTCCACATGTTTATCAGTGAATAAATAAGCATATACAATAATTTTTAATGACCATTATTTAATCTCTTCTTTTTTTTTATTGTGCAATTATAGAAATTTAGCTCTGCATAGATGCGAATCCATTCAATTAACTTTTCTATTTTTGCCATCGACAATGTTAAATTAATTCAAATGGTAAAACGTGTTTTTTTTTTTTTTTAAATTTACTTTTAATTATATTTTTACAAATAAAACTAAACATCTCTTAAAGGAATTAGCAAAAATTTAGTATTTAAATAACGAATTAAACAAATAATTTTATATTAAAATCTTTGATTAATTTTTGAAAAATTCAAAATTATGAAGTGTTTAATTTTTAAGTACGCTTAGTATTATTAATCTTGTTTCCTAATGTTAGGGATAAAAATTTATGAAAAAAACAGTCTGAAGAAATTTTAAATGCGAATATGAGGGATATTTATGAAGATTAAGTGGACAGACAACATGAAAAATAACAAATTTAAAAAAAAATAGAAAGACTGAACAAGAATAGAAACTTATTCAGAACAATTCAGAATAAAAGCTAAATGGCTGAGAGATATCATGAAAGAAAAGGATTGAAATAGAAAAGAGAGAAATTATAGATAATCTAAAAGAAAATCGTAGCTTTAAACTTTAGCTGGAAATAAACGAGAATGGAAAGAGACATGGTGCAAAGGATATGCTTTAGGGTAAATTAGAAAATTAGAAACACATTCAAATAATTAAGTACTCTGTTTAATAATAGACTTATTAAAATTAAACGAACGATTTTTTTTTAATTCAGTTTTAAAATTTTGGAATTTTACTGTTAAAAATAGTAATGAATCGGAAGCAGTTGATTTTTAGAAAAAACAGCCATTCATTTTGGCTTTTAGAAATTAATTGTCTTACTAGATCAAAGTATCTTCAAGTAAAAATTAAAAACTAAATATATTTTTTTCTGCATTCCATACTATTCTACACTTGAATGTGTTTAATTGATGTCATCTCTTTGCATACTTTTTGGTATTTAAATGAAGATTCATATTTTTACCTTTTATGTTATGTGAACAGTATCTTATTTTTATACATGTAGGGTTATTTTTTTATTTTTTTTTTAGAAAGTTGCTTTTTCTGATAAGTAGAAAAAAAAATTTGATATAGAACATTTTATTATATGAAAATTTTCAATCTTTGCCGTTAGTCGAATCGATAATCTTCCGGATGAAAGGTAGAAATTATAACAGTTCACCTTAGAGAATTTTATTTACATATGAAACCTATGTTATATTTCATGTACCATTAAAATTTAACCTCAAAATATCTTTGTAAATATATATTTAAAGATTTAAAGATCGTCGATTTAAAATATCATGTACAACAAACTAAATTACATTGAAAATCTTCCAAAATCATTTTATATACGTATGATCATTAATCTTCGAATTTACATAATTATTTACATATTATCTTTGAATTTACATAATTATATTTGTTACTAGTCTAGCCTAGACGCAGACGCGTTCGTTATCCTGGTTGTGAGAATATGAAATATTTTACAAATATTCATTAATGAAAAAATATTAACTATTTTACTTCATTACATCTCTATTGAAGTAAAAAGGACTTTTTTTTTTTTTTTTTTTTTTTAATGAATATCGTTTATATCTTAACTGGGCCTCGAACTATGGCTTAAAATGTTTCCTAAGATAACAAGAATGTATCCTGAAAATTTGAAATCAATGTGTCTGTTGGGGCTCCCGTGATGTTGCAAACAGACAGTCAGATCCTCAAACTTTCGCATTTTTATATATATAATAATTATAAAACAGAATCAATAAACAATTAATTATTTACTTAATGTAATAAAAACTTCCACTACTTAGTGGAAAGAGTATTGTTTGTAATTCATTATTTCCCACAGAAAAAAATACAAGTACATTAGTACTGTTGCTTTGCAATATCTACCTCCGTCTTTACGGCTGTTATATAAGTTATCCAATAAATTACATAAGCAAAATACATCGACTTATATAAACGCTAAGGAACTGATTTATTTATTTATAGATTACTCAGTCTAATCGCTTAATTAAAATTTTCAGGTTGAATTTATAAGTTAACTCCGACTGAAATTTAGACAATGTTTAATTTAAAATATTCACGATCGGCGATCGTTACAAATGGGAGAAATCAGAGTGCTTTCTTTGAGAATTCGTATGCTTGGTATACAACTAGTTGATTTAATAAACAGAGTTCATGTTATTTGTAAGACTCAACATCATCTTTATGTTAATGGGCTCGGCATTCAGAAGTATAGACTCGGTGAATTAGGAAATACGAACCATTTCATTCCTTACATCCCTCTAATAAATCGACATGGAATTTTTTTTTTTTTTGGTAATGGCTATGTCGTTTTCACGATTAACCTATATCATGAATAGTACAGGAATTAAATTATCTTATGATTTAAAATTATGAACAAATAGTTTATAATAAAATAAAAACTTATTGTAATACTGCGAGAAAAAAAAAATTCTACATTTTTGTGTACTTTTTAGCGCAAGAAATATACAAAACATAAATTAAACAAGAAAACTAAAAGAGGTCTAGTTTTTTTAAATTTAATATTAAAATATATTTTCTGTTTATAAGAAAATTAGCTTATTTATTATAACCGTAGTTTGATGAAATATTTGAAAATAATGAGTAGACTCTGTACACACAAGCAGATAGTTTAAATTCGCTTACCACTGTGACTCACTGCATAAGCGCGTAAGAAAAATACACTAATATTTCTGTTGTCGACCTTAAATTTAACATAACTGAAGAATGACTCAGCCAATCTTCATAAAATTCTCACATGCAGAACTTCAGATACACTACTCAGCATATCAAAATGTCAATGAAATTGATCTATTAGTTTGGAGACTTCTGAGCCGCAAAATGTTTTTTATATGAATGTTATTTTTGAGACTTTCGAGCCAAAAAATGTTATACATGAATGGTATTTTCTTAATCGTCATACCTCAAAACGTAAAAAAATTCATTTCCACCCCCAGTTCCTCCTTGCGATTGAAAAAATACCTCAAATTTAGCTTCTGCTGTTCGTTGGCGAACTTAAATTGAGCGTAACTGAAGAAAGACTGAACCAGTCTTAGTCAAATTTTCAAAAGCACAACTTCAGATACACTACTGCCGCATATCTAAATTAAAGCCTCTCTCTCTCTTCTCCCTCCCTCCCTGCCTCTCTCTGCCTGCCTCTCCCCTCCTCCCCCTCAAACTCTGTATATATATATATATAGAAATTACATTTTAAATGAAGTATTTTCATACTTCTTATATCTCCAAACGTAAAGAATATTCAATTTCACTCCCGAATCCCCTCCTTGTGATGGAAAGTAACATCGTACTTTTCTTCGAAAAGTTGGTAGAAAAATAAATCAGTACTTACGTATATACAAAATTAACTTTGAATTTGATAGTAGATAATAAGTGAAAAATTTTACGAAAACAATTTATGAGTTTTCCCTTTAAATCTTTCGTAAAATAATGAATTTAATGATTTTTCGTTCCAGTTACTGTAGAATTCACAATTTGGATCAGAAATTAACTTCAGTAATATCTCAAGAAATTGGAGTTCCCCAAAATTAGCTACCCCTTAAAGGGTAAAATTAGAAAAGCATGGAACCGATAATTCCAGTACATATTTTTAAAACGATAAATAGAAACTAAACTTTCGATATAAGTTTTAAATACTATGAATAACGCAGATGTCAAATAACCCTTTGAAGTAACCTTAAATGGATGAAACTGGATAAAAAGAGGTTTCTGTACTTTTATTTCATATTCTGAACATGCTAGAGATATTCAATTCGGCAGTGATATACTATAAAAAGTATATCTATCTATATTAATACACACGAGAAATTATCTCCGTTGATTATTTACCACTAATTCGTTTATTTCCCGAATAGTTTAGAATTATTAAATTTAGAATAATAATAGCTGCAAAGGTTTTTATTTAGGAATATTAAGAAAAAATGATTTTGATTAAGAATTCCTAACAGTTAAAAAACTAATACCAAAGGTTTAAAATTCAGTATTTTCCCGTACGAAGAACTGCTAAAGTAGTTAATAGAAGTATTACTGCATGTATTTAACGTAAAGTATAAAACCCATTGAAACTTTAATTATTTGCATAGTTTATTTATTGAATTCTATTATTAGAAGGAATTTTAATTAAATTCTCGTGTTATATTTCATTCTTTTCAAAAAAATGAAAGAAACTTGATTAAACTTCACCACAATCGAGAACTAAATCGATAATATAATATATACAGAGTGTATCATGAAGTTCTCCCAGGTCTTTTAAAGCCTAGTCTACTTGTGAAAATAATGGAAACAATTCATATAAAATCTCCTAAAATGCTTCTTTTGCGAGTTACGGATAGTGAAAGATTTTGCTCGGGTTTCAGCTACTACGGTGAAATCAGATCGTATTGAAATTTTTAGGACGTAATGTAGGCAGAATTAGAAATTTTTATGGTTTTTGGCATGAAAATCAAATAATATAGGTCCAAATAGATCCAAGAACCGTACCTGCAGTAGTTTTTGAGAAATCTGCTTTGAAAATTAATAAAATTAAATAAAAATTAATAAATTTGGGTAAATACCCTGTTTTTTTATTTTTGTTTTTTTGAGCAACCAAGGAACAGCTAGAACTACCGTTAGGCATATCATCAGCCGTTCCTCAGTGCCGTGGCAGCAAATTAATCTACCATTGACGACATTAAATTTTCAACTTAAAAGGTAAAAGGGGTGAGATTGTAGACCAGTCACCCTCAGTATCTCGACATTTTGCCTAATTAAGGTCATATTTTTCCTATACACATTTTTTAACAAAAAATAACAATACTTACAAAAAAGTTTTCAAGATCGCATTCCCACCCCAAAAAATGCTAAAAAATACTTCTATGTTTTGACGTCACAGGTGACAGGTAGAATTAAATGAATTAATAATACTTATAGTTTAAAAAAAATATCTCGGTCTGGCTGGGTTTTGAACTTGATCGCCCGGTCGACTCGATACCTGATAAGTTAACCCTCGCGGCTGCACCAGTCTGTCGACCGTCGCCGCTAATACTACCACACCCGCATGAATTAAATACGGTTTGCTTTAGTTAGAATCATTGAATTTCATAGTGATAATAGCTGATTAGAGATAAGCATATTTCTCGAAAATTTTTCAGTTTTGAGCCGAGAGTGTACGCCCCTATTCGAGCTTTTGAGATTGCTGTGGGGTAGTTCACGTTATCTACGAACATAAATTCTAGCAGTGATATAAGTTCTTCTTCCTACTTATCATCTCGTCAACCTAGACGTTATGCAAATATTAAACCAAATTGAAATTCGAACCTATGTTAATTATGTGTATTACTTACATTGATGGAACTTTTTACTTCAAAACATAAAAATCTACAAAATGCTACTTTATTCGCAGGTCACCACAATATTAGAAAACGACATTAAATTTAGTAGAACACATAATAAGTTTCTGAAGAAATCTGTAAAGATATCGAAATTCAATAGCCCTCAAATCGTCAAAATTTTGTTAAATATGAAAATAGTAATCATCCACTTTAATTTTAATAACAGACTAACTTATTTTTAAATATATTACTATAATAATACAAATTGATCTTTTATAGACAATGACATTAAATTTAATAAATCACATAAGTTCTGAAGAAGTCGTTATTAATAATAGACAACGTTCGGTACAGACAATAACAATCGATATAGACGACATTAAATTTTGTTCTAGGTCTAGTTTTGTAAAAATCTCGTAGGTCATAAGAAATCTACAGTTAAGTTTTCGTAATTTTTAATTCAGAAGTCTTCGTGGTTATCGGAAACAAACGATAAAGATATTGCCTCTTCATATAGTAATTATTTACTTTACTGTACTTGTGTGTGGTATGTGTGCGTGAGATTGCTGAATGCAATAAACTGAAAAATTAAACAGACCAAAAAAAGAAAACTGAAAAACCGTAGCAGTTTTGAAGTTTGTTGCCAACAAAAAAATAAATAAATACGGCAATGCCTTATTTTATGGTAACATAAACAAATTTCTTTTATCTCTCCAATTTTGAGAAGTGTTGTATTATAGTCGAATTGGTTTTCGTAATAATAATTTAATACCTTAAAGTGTTTGTATTTTTCAATTATTTTGACAGCTGTCTTATGTTATTTTGTTCTTTTGTCAAATTTTCTCGTAGCCTATTTATTCTTCTTGTTCATTCTTTATATTGATCAGTTGTTTGACGTCAACTACAATTAATGAAATGTAAACATAGAAATTTTCTTTATGTATCTATCACTTTTTTCTACAGCTTTTACTGCTTGTTAAAAAAAGAAAATATTTCTATTTCTTGGAATTCCGTATTTAATTTATAGAATTATAATTTCTTTTTAAATTGAAATTTTATACATGACAATTTTAATTGTATTAAATTTTCAACAGAAACCTGTTAAAAACCGATTAAATATAAATAAATAATATTAAATAAAATTTATATACGCATTTCGATACTTTTCTTGCCATCTCTCTTTTTTTTTTATAAAATTTACGTATTTTTTAATTATTTATTAAAGAAACGATTAATTATTGAATACTTAAAATTTTAATTATTGACTTACTTAAAAAAGCGATAGGTATAATTTTACTCTAAATTCAACTAATTATATTTGGTATTTTTTAAAATCATGTTTATAGTTATCTAGTTTAAATAAATAGTCTATTTTTCCTTCTAAATTTCTTAAAAAAACCTGAGAAATAAAAAAAATATTATCTTTTAGTTAGTACTAAATAAATATGCATGTAGTTTTTTTTTTTTACTTTTTTTGAGGCTATTTATTTTTATTATTCTATTTCAATTATCTTCATCATAACTCTTTTTTTATATTAATTTTTGTAAATAAAAAAAAAATCATTGTTCTAATTTATCTTATTTTTTTCTGTGGAACGGTTTTTGGTGATAATTTTTAGATGAATAAAATTAAAATACAGGTGAACATCAATTATTCAGTGAATTTTAATGGTTAATAAAAAATGAACAAGGCAAAGTAACGCGCGTTGATTTTTTCAAACATTAGTGTAGGTACTAGAGCTACTGATGGCCTTGAATGAACTCGCGGGCGCGGTGTAACGACAGGAGGGATCGTCGTCAGTTGATCAATGGCTACCGTGCAGCAGAAAGCAATGTACATACTATGGTTTCATGAAAGCGGATGTGTTATTACTGTTCGTAGACGTTTTTGTTTAGATTACAGCCTCCTCTAATAAACATTAACATTAAACGTTGGTATCAGCAATAAGGAGGAAACAGTGTAGTACAAAAACAGATGCTGGCAGACCTCTCGTCCCTAAGGAAGTTGTGGATTGGCAACAGAAACTGTTTAGAGAAGTCAGGGTGAATTGAGTCGTCGTGCGATTTTAGAACTGGGAATACCGCAATCGACAATCTCGAAAGTTCTACACAAGCGCCTAAAACTTTATGCATACAAAATTTAGTCGGTGTACGCAAACGAAAATAAAACACGCTGTTACAATTTTGCCGTGAACATTCTTGATAAAGTGAACGAAGATAATCCGTTTTTAGAAAAGGAATCTTCTTGACGAAGCTACTTTCCATGTTTCTGGTCATGTTAAAAGTTATAATTACCGGATTTGGGGTAGCAAGAACCCACAATCCGTTCGATAAACCTAACGTGATAGCCCTATAATTAGCGTTTGTTGTGCGTTAACTGCTTATGAAGTGATCGAACCATTCTTCTTCGCCGACATGTTACGTAGAAATTTTACAGGAGTATGCAGTACCACAGATTGAACATTGGGAATCACCAACATTTTACTTCCAACAAGATGACACCCTAACATACTGGGGTTTACATATTATGGACCACCTGCATGATAATTTCCTCGACAATTGATAGATCGATTCCCTGGCCAACTCGACATTTGTCGATACGCCACTCGATTTTTCTTTGAGAGTTTGTTTAAGACAGGGTGTACGCAAAGAAGGTTGTCATTATCAATGAATTAAAAAGAAGAACTGAAGGTATAATTAATGGTATAACTCTAGATGTTCTTTGCAGTGTGCGACTTGAAATCGGATATTGTCTAGATATTTTACACGCCACAAAAGGTGTTTGTGTGGAACTTGTTTGAAGGTAATAAATGTTGTAAACAAAACTATTTGAAATGCTCTGTTCAAAATTGTTTGAAACGAGTAAGTAGAGTGCTTGGTTTATTTTTTATTAACACCTAAAATGCGCCGAATAATCTATGATCACTCAGTATTATTTAATCTGTTTTGATGTAGCTTTATTTAATTTTTTTTTTTAAGTTCTCCTGAACTAACAGTATTATTTGCTCACTGGTAATGTAATAACCACCATATAAATATTATACAAATATACATTGATCAATTTAGTGTATTGTCCATTTAACATGGTAACATCAATGTTATAAATAACAGAATGCATAGTAAAAGTTTATAGGAAGCAATATAAGAAATTATAGGAATTTAAACATAGTGCTACTGTTATATTTTCTCTCCAAACCGAGATACTTTCGGATGAAAGATGAAAAAACTACCACTTTGTGATGGAGATCGACATTTTATTTTTATTTTTATTTTTTTTTTTTAATTTATTATCCAGTGTATTGTCCAAAGAAAAATCCCATTCAGTTGGTATTATAGTGGCTAATATCTTGAAAACATACCGATGCGCGATTTACGTAATCGATTTTGTCCTCAAATTTTACACGGAGATCAGGTGTCATTTGACCATAGTCAAATGACACCTGATGCCATTTAAAAAGTAAAGTTGAATCCAAGACCACAGCCAAAATTGTAGAATAAGTTTAATAATAATATTTACATCCAAATTAATTATCCATTGGTCAAAATTCTATAAATTGACAACTGTCGAAAAAAAGGAATGGTACTTACTTTTATTATAAGTAATTGGGTATAAATTGATGAATCGAATTATTAATAGTTTTTTTTTTTTTTTTTTTTTTTTGTTTAACCTCCGGAACCACCGTTAAAGTATATCTTCAGAGGATCTTCAGGGTGTATTTAGATAATTCCAATTATTCATTCTCTCTAAAAGAGATCTTTTGTTCTTAAAAGAAGATGTAAAATGTTATCTTTCTATAGGGATAAAATAGTAATTTTTTTCATTGTAATTAGTTAATAAATTAATCATTGTTAATATTAGTTGTTTAACGACTTTTTTTAAACTGTTGTTAGCAAATTTTTGCCATTACTTTTTTAACCTGTTTCAATTTTTTGTTTTTTTTTTCAGCATGTATTGTGAAATACTTGTAGTTGGACTTCATATCTGTTTTTGCATCTAAAGAAAAAAAATTAATATATTTAGGTAAGTTAAATTGAATTATTTTATTTTGATGTACAAAGTGTATAAGTAAGTTCCTCTCTTATTTTTTTTTACAGTTATTAGTTTAAACAGTCCTCATCAATGCCATACCTATTTTTAATAAATACTATTTTTTAACTTTTGTTTTTAATTTTGGTTTCCATCTGTTTCCGCTTTTATATTATTTGTATTTTATATTATTACTTATGATATTATTTATTGTGGTTTGATGGTCCCATGGTTATATAACGCATGATTTCCATGTAAAATTTGACGAAATTTGACGGCGAAAATCGCGCAACAATATGTTTTCGAGATAATAGTCTATAAAAATGTCTGCTGACTTTGATTGCATATTCATTTATTTTCGATACCAAGATATATTGACCGTTCGCTTTTCTGACTTTTAATCCAGTTTTATTAATTTTTTCATCTAGAGCTAATAAAAAAATACGCATGGAGTAGAGACCGTGATCCAGCTGAGGTGGAGAGTTCCGGATATATTTTTCTGGGTCCGGGGTTCTCTGACTGAAGTTGAGGCCAACGCAGAACAAAAAATAAAGTTCCGAGACAGGGGACGGACGACCTGCCATGCCAGACATACAGCTGGTAGCTGGGGAGGATAATATTGTAGAGGTTTGACAAAATAAATTTTTTATGAAAAAAATAAGAGTTAAATTTTTCGCTAAAATTTTACAGCATAAAAAAACCCGTAATATAATTTTCTAAAGGATTATGAAGTTTAAAAATGAATGTTTACTTAATTAAAATTGTTTACCCCTCCCCAAAGTTATACCTATCTAAACAAGTAACACCATATTTCCAGTTGGACCGATACATAATCATTATTTATATCTTATACCGAGGGGCGTCACTAACGCCCTCTCTGGCAAGTATGATAATTTCGCAGACAGACAGCAATCTGCAATCTTTAACATGGGTGTTTTTCGACACCTTTCGTACCTTCAAATTCATTTTATTAAATAAATAAGAATGATTTTAGATATATGAATTGTATTTTAAAAATCCTGAATAGAAATATATTCTTATGCGCAAAGCAGTATTTCGATTAGCATTCTTATTTTTTTATCTAAGCTCATCAAAGTCGCACAGTAACTATAAAAATATTCAGATTTCAGAAGTGGTTGAATCGAGATCAGTTGATCCTCATCGGTCAAGAACGACTCAACAAAGTTTCATCAAATTTTAACATGCATATCTAAATCTCATTGAAAGTTATGTAGTTTAAAGGTTTTGGAGCCTCAAACTTTTATACTTACGTCAAATATTTTTCATGATTTATTTATATTTTATACTATTCAGGTATACAACAACACTTTTATAAAACAGAAACACCACGCTTTTCTCCTCCGGTTGTATTTTCAAATTAAGTGATCATTCTTTTTTTTTTTTTTACAAAAAAAAATTATTTATGTGCAAGTAGGACTTTATGGTATGGATTATGTTGTAAATTAAATTTTCATTCTATAAATTCCCGAGAAGTTTCCTTTTTTATTTCAGTATAAGGCATTTTTATAAATTCTACATGAAACTCTATGAAAAACACCATCTTATACTCTATGCAAAAAGTGAAACCAAAAAGTATCCCGTCAAGTATATTTCATGATTTATATAAAACGTATATTGAAAACTGTTCACGCATAAAACCATACATTTTCAAAGAGAAATTTGTCTCAGAATTTATTTTAAAAACTAGTGTTCATTCATTTTTTAGGAGCAAGTATGAATATCTACATGGAACACTATGGACAATTTTATCTTCATCTGTATGCAGAAGATGAAATCAAAACTCATTATGTCAAGTTTAAACCTTCATTCCATCATTTTCTACTACACGAAATTTCCTTTATATTTCAATATGACATTTTTTGCTGTAAACCATTTATATACTACATCTCAATGAAAGAATATGTTAAACAAAATATGTCACAACTTATCTTAAATATTAAATTGCATTCTTAACAGTATTTTGTTTATTGAATTGACATTGACAATTGACAATTTACATAATGAATTAGAATTAGTTGCAAAATAAAAACAATATATCTCGTATTAAAATGAGGTCGATATAGAAAAAACGGAGTCTATCAAGTAGCCCATATCGTTACTCGATTTATTTTCAATCGAAAACACAAAGGACTTTAATCATATTTGACTTGTCTTTAGACCCCACAGTGTGGTCAAAGTCTAAGTTTGTTTTCGATTGAAAATAGATCAAGTAACGATGTAGATTAATGTAGGTTAGTCAAGTACAATTTCGGAACCTGAAAATATTTACAAAAATTTTTTCTATGTGTAGCACCGCTTATCTTTCTTAGCTGCATTCTCTTGTCTCTTTTTGACGCGTTTCGAAACCACTCCATTGTCAAAACTTACTGTTTCGATATTTTATATTTCTGTTAATCTTTATATTGCGTTTCGTCAACGCCCCTCCCTATATTTCACGTCATGTCTTATCTCGCTTTCTTCTCGTTTATTGGCTATTTATTAATGGTTATCTTTTAACAATTATTATTAGATAAACAAGAAGAAGGCCAGATCCTTAGGCATGTCTTCAAATGTAGCGAGGAGCGTTGACTGAATGTCATATAAAGATTATCAGAAACATAAAAAATCAAAACAATAAGTTTTGACAATGGAGTGGTTCCGAAACGTGTCAAAAAAAGAAAAAATAATGAAGCTAAAAAAAGGTAAGCAAAACTAAATGTAGCAACTATAGTGATCTTAAATATAACAGTAACTATTATCTTAACAACGATTTTAACGTTATACGTTTTATTTTATTGCTGTTTTCATGTTTTTATTAGTTGTAATTCGTTATTACATAATTAGTAGTGTTTATACTAAATTAGATGTATAGTTATTGTTGTAAAATGCTTGTTTAGAATTTATTATTTCAAATTTTCAATTTTTTTTTTGTAGATTTGTTTGCATTGTTGATTGTACTGTTATTACTACTAACACTAACTCGAAATTGGCATTATATGTCCAGTTCCTGTACACGTTCACTATCTTCTCTATTTTCATTGGAACAGGTACTTTCACTACCACTGTCTAGATGTATGAATAATTAACCTTTATATTGTTAGTTAACGTTAGTACCATCGTCTTTTACTAAGTTGTAACTTTTTTTAAAGATTCGTATTACGGTTTCCGTTATTCTTCATTCCGTTTTTCCTAAGCTAATATTTTTACTACCTGACATAGAAATTGTATATGGTTTGTTACTACCAACATATCTTTTCAGACCTTACTCATCTCCATACCATCCATCTCGATTGAATTTAAATAGGGATGGTAAGGTGGAAGACCTATAATGTGATGCCCGTATTTTTTTTACAGTTCATCAAGATGGTATAATATTTTTGAATTTCTATGTGATTCAATTACGATATACAGTTCTGGTTTTATCTTTATTGCTTTATTGAACAGAATGTTGTTCTTTTCTAATTAATAATTCGTGCCACTTTTCCTATCATTTCAATTTGGAGGCTTCTCTAGAAGTGAATTGTGGTGTGGCGCATTACCGTTAACAATTACTGATTACGGGGGAGGGAAGACCAAGGAATTAATTTTTCAGATGCCTGCTGAATGATTATATAATGCTCTACACAGAGATTCCCTCGTGCAAGCAAGCTTTTATTTACATTGTATGCAGTGTACTATAATATTTGTAAAGATATCGTCAGTAAAAGGTTTATGTAGCATTGTGGTAGTAAGAAGTATTGTAAATAAAGCAAAGGGAGACTCAATACAATTGAAAATAGACTGTTAATAATGCAATTAGATCAATATTCACATGTTGACCTGAACTGTCTGTCCAAAGATAATAGAATGAGTTGAAGTTCATCCAATTAAAATGTAATAAAACAATATTTTATTGGCCATTAACTACTGGATAATAATATTAGTAACAGATTATGTCAAAATAGAACATTATACATAATCATCCTGATTTCATATAAAATTATATCAGAATATTAATTATGTTGTAATATTTTATAAAGTAAAGATCATGATACAAGAATTGATTGGTGAGGGATTGTTACTATGGAAACGCAACGGGGTGTGGGTTTCCATGACAACAGCTGTTATCAAAGTAGTTATTGGATTTAATTGTTGTACGTTTTGTATTACGTTTCTTAGTAACTACACGAACGAATTTTTTTTCTTTAATATCTCTCTACATAAATGAAGCGATATAATTTTAATTTCGGATTACTGTGTTAATAAATGAAATAATATTACTCTACTAATGTTGTTGCTTTGTATAAAATTCTTTCTTTGAAATTTTTATATTATTAATATAATATTTTTGTGATTATTAATAAAGATTTATGATGTTAAATTAATATAAAAACTATATTATAAAGTTATAGAAATAATTTTCCCTTCTTATGAATGTTTCTTATAAATTAGCTGTAATACAAATAAAAGGAGCAATAATTATTTTTGTTTGTGTTGGGTTTTTTTAAGTGGAAACTAACATTCCTAAATATACGACTGAATATAAGCGGATAAGTCGCTTTTTACTCGTGAACCCAGTGCTCGATAACAGATCAGGCGCTTATTAAAATCCGTAGAAAAATAATATAAGCGAATATTCTGCGCTATCTGGCAGATATTTTTGGAAATAACGAATATTTTCTTGAACAAATAAAACGGTTTAATGTTATAGGTCGCCGATACGTTTTACGTTATTTACGTAAAAATTACGTGGCGGTTATTTACGTTTTTCAATTCATGTTTCTTATGTTTTTTCTTTAAGTTTATTATCATTTTTACATCTATAATTGTATGAAACGAGTAGTTATTTTTGTTAATACTTAAGATAAACAATATATAAGATCGAAGAAAAACAAAGAAAGACGGTAAACAAGATAAAATTAAATAAATTAGATTAATTTAAAAAAAATTTTATTTTGCAAAATTTGAAGGAAATTTGGACTGTTACAACAATTTTGATCAGTTAATCACTGTAGATTTTTTTTTTTTTTTAATTAGTAAATACAACCTTTTTTTCTTTTATGTTATTTAAACGTATTAATTATTTTTTACTCACAATTTTTCATATAAGCCTACCTCAGTATTGTTCAGATTTTCTACCTCGACAATTTTTACAGGTCCAGATCTTAGAAGTATAATATATGTAATGTATCACTAATTTCTCGTAGGACATTCATAACCTATTCTACTCGTGAAAATAATGGAAAAAGTTTGTATAAATATATGTCCTAAAATGCTTCGTTTGCGAATTACGACTAGAGAAATATTTCGCTCGGATTTCAGCTACCCCTATGAATTGAGATCGTACTGTTTTATTACATTAATTAAGTAGCAAAATTAGTGATTTCTTTGGGTTTTGACCTGGAAAATCGAATAAAATAGGTCCTAGAACCTTATCTGCAGCTATTTTTGAGAGATTTGGGTGAAAACCAACAAATTGGAATAAAAACCCGTGTTTTTTAAGTTTGACGAAAAATAACTTTGTTAAATGGGTAATAAACACATAAAAATTAAAAGCAAAACTTGTAGAAAATTTAATTCTGAACAAATTGGTACAAATTATGTTGAATAAAACAAACAAAGGTTAGAAACATTTAAATTTTATCTACAAAAAGTACATTACTACATTTGACAGAAAAATACTTATTTAATGTAAACGAAAACCAAATTATTTTTTGGTTGTGTGAAAAATTTGTAAATACAAAATTTATTATTAATAATTGCTGCTAATAATTTAAAAACAACTGGAAATTACATAACAATTGTAGAATAAAAATTATTTAAATAATAATGTTTTTAGTGATGACATTAAACTATTTGAAAGATTATTATTTCAAAGTTGGCAAAAAAATAATAGCAGCTGATTAACAATGCGCAATACTATACCTATTAGTGTTTATAATTTTGTAAGGTATATTAAGTACGAGGTGTGTCCCAAAAAAAATCCGACCCACTTTGAAATCTCCGCGCCAACGTTCGTAGCGAACTCCGTGAGATACAAGCATAACTAGTAACTTCTAAAACTAGCCAGATGCCACAGTTAAAACAGAACATCTTAGTTCGTGTACAGTGCAACTTTGTTTAGAGTGCTTTTTTTGATGTCAGATTCTGTAATCGCTGAAAATGACGGAGAGATCACATCAACGAATTTGCATAAGTTTTGCTTCAAACATGAAAAAAGTTGTGCAGAGACTATTGAAATGATGCAGAAGGCCTTTGAAAACGAGTGTATGGGCAAAAAACAAATAAAAGAGTGGTGCTAGCGGTTTAAAACTGTCCGCACAGCTGTTGATAGTAATTCACTTTCTAACCGACCTTCAATCACAATAAAACCGGAAAATGTCGAGCATATGCGACTTGCGATTGAAAAAGATCGTCGTTTGACTGCGCGCGAACTAGGAAGTGATCTTTGAATTCCGAAAACAAATGTTTGGAAAATTCTAACCGATAATAACGGCCGCATTTTTGGACGACCGGCAATTGGCTTCTTCATCACGATAATGCGCCACCACATTCATCAAACGTTGTGCAACAGTTTTTGGCAAAACACCAAATTAGGCAACTTCGCCAGTCTCCGTACAGTCTCGACATAGCCTCCTGCGACTTATAACTGTTTCCAAAACTGAAAATTCCAGTCAAAGGGCACCGGTTCGACGACACAGAGACAATTCAGAAGAATGTGACGAGAGCACTTAAGGCCATTCCAAAACCTGAATTCCAGGACTCTTTCACAAAGATGAAAGACAGATGGGAGCGTGTCGTACAGTCAAATGGAGATTAATTTGAAGGATGCCAAAAGCTAGAGGACAAAGAATAACGTTAGCGAGAATTCAAAGTAAGTCGGATTCTTTTGGGATACACGTCATAAATCAGTTACTGTGAATTTTGCTGCCGTTAGTGACGTTTTTCTGTGAATTTTAGTTTAAACGTAATCGATTTTCCATTGTAGTAATGACGTACTTTTTTGCAACAGAGGAATACGTTATTAAAGAATTTGTTTTTGTTTATAGAAAATAAAGAATAAATAAAGATAAAGAATTTTTTCTTGTTTACATTAAATAAGTACTTTTCTGACAAATGAAGTAATGTACTTTTGTAAATAAAATTCGAATTTTTATAACTTTTCTTCAGCTTATCTTACTTGGTTTTGTTCAGAATTAAGTACGACCTCATTTCATCCGGGTAGCTGAAAACCCAGCAAAATATTTCACTAGTCGTAACTCGCAAACGAAACATTTTAGGATATATGTTTGTATGAACTTATTCCATTATGATTCACGAGTAGAGGTTATGAAAGTCCCCGGAGAACTTCCCGATACACCTGTATAACTTAAAATAATGATTGAAGAGGTTGTTTAAAAAATAAATATTTGTACAGATCGGGAGGTATTTTGTTCAATTTATCGACAAATATTCTTAAACTAATGAATTTTCTTTCCTTCATAATTCAAATAATATTTATGTAAAGCTTCGTTAAAATACATTAAATTTTAACATGATATATTATTGGATAAACAAGTTTAAAAATTTAATGTGAAAGCTGATTAGTAGGGGCTTAGTTTTCTTCTTTTTTTTTCATTTAAGAGCAATTTTTATAAATTTCTTTTATTATATTTAAAATTATATTGTTTTCATAAGATATATTATAAGATATATTATCCAGACTCATACTACCACTAAAAAAATAGTTCCTTTAATTGTATCACAACGACGTATATACTTGTATTTATATATATATATATATATATATATATATTTATACGGTGTCATTTAGAAGACTTATTTGATCATAAACAAAATAATCGTAATATGGAATATTAAGGCGTATTAATCCAGTAGTTGTGTAACTGTGAGACTCAGTTCGTTTCCCTTTCGAAGCAAACATAACCGGTTAATTATTGATATATTACTATGATACAAATGTTTCCACAGAATTAATATATTTTCTAAGTATTATCAATCAAACAATGGCTTAGGCAAGCATAGGAAAAGTAATTATTCAGCTATCAAATAAAGTTTTGTTCCGCTGAGTGTTTAATATCTTTACTGATTATACAAATTATATTGATCATTTTGCTATCGAGTAACTTCTTTTTTTTTTTATTAATTCATAATTTAATTTCGTCTCTGATTTTTTTTTTTCTAATTTTTCTTTCTTTCAAAATCCGAAAGAAAATTGAAGAAAAATGAGCTTTTTCGATTTCTTTTTATCAGTTTTCGACTTTACATCTGCGAGAAATACACTAAAAAAAAGTTTTATAATATGTCCTTCTGACTTTCTAATAGTAAACATTTCCCATTATTTCCGCCCAATTTAGATTATTTTTTGGAGCAATGGTTTTGCTAGTTATCGGCAAAAAAAAACTGGTTTGTACGTTTAAATAAGATGAATGGAAAATATGTAGTATTTAAAGAATAGATTATGTAGTAATTAAAAAATATTATTAATCCATTACAACTGGTGAAATAATTTCTCAAGTTTTAGTTAGTAAAGAGATTATGTACACTGTAAATACTGTTATTGATTTGTTATCAGTAAATTTTTTTTTACAAAATGTTGATATGGTAAGTTAAATTTCACAACAATTTCTGTGTTCACTATAGATATCATTATTTCTATGAATTTAAAGGTATTCAAATTTAATTTTATCTTCTGTCGAAAAGTAACACTGTTTAATAACAGCAGATGTGAACACAAATATACTGTACTTGATATTAAAAATTATCTAATCGTATACAATTTTTTTTTAAATAAATTTATAAATTTAATTTCTGTGTTAGTATGGTTACATGACTGTTTAATATTCATTTAGATGTCTTCGTAAATTTCATTTACCTTAAAATTAATAATTAAAAACATTAAGTGTTATGAAAATTTTGAGGATGCAGGATTTATTCACTAATCTACGCTATAATTGTAATCTAATCTATAAATTTAAGGAAACTTAAGAAAACCTTAAATCCTGCATAAGGAAAATTATTTAAATTTAAGAAAATTCTTGAACCCATTTTTATTAATAAAAACCGTCTGGTAGTAATAAATCTATTAAATCTTTCATTAAAAAAATATGTAATCTGGTCATTAATAGAGTCGTTAAATTTTGTTAAATCGTTATTAATAACTTTATGGTAATGTATTTAAAAAAAGGAAATAAGCTTTAATAAAACGCTAAAGATTGTCATCATTCTATAATATTTATTACGTTTCCGTAAATTCCATCTGATGTACAGCAGATTCGGAAGTTGCAGTGCAGTTGAATTATGGATGTATAATGACAAAACTTTTTTAATTATTACTTTGTATTTTTATTTAATTATTTAATAAAAACGGATATTACAGTAACTGAAATATTTTATAGAATGTATTGAAAATGACTTCCAACACCAATACAACACTGCACACGTTTCAATCAGTTTTCAAACACTTTAACCGGTTGATATACTGGAATCTTACGCATTGAATTTGATAAACTTTCGGCCATAGCATCCGAAATATCAAGCAGCTTCTACTCGTTTAGTTTAGGAGATCTTCCACTTCGATCAGCATTTTCAACATAGCCTGTTGCTCAAAATTTTTCGATAAGAGTTCAAACTGCATTGCTGCGAGGTATTTGGAAAGCGTTTAGAAAACTTGTGCTTCACTAAATCAATATATTTGTCATCTTCACGAAAGACGTGTTCAATGAGAAAATGCTTTCCTTTACTGAAAAAACTATTACGTTACTTGCAACTGTTGATTCCGATAAACGAAACTAACGAAACGAAACGAAGCACGTTCTATCACAACTCGAACAACTGACGTCTTGGTTTAATACTAAGCAATGCACAAGGAACTCAACGCACCAGGCAATTCTAAAACATACTACACAGCGACTTTCCGAATGTATAATATGATTGTATAATAGTGACTGTATAATATCATTTCTCGGGACTACATCAAAACGTAGATAAAAATCAAATCATAGATTACGGCAATGTAGACCATTATTTAGGATAAGAACACTAGATTACGTTATGTATGTCGTACGAATTTCAGTAAATGGAATTATCAGTTACGTTGTCTAACCTTACTTTTTTTTTTTTTTTTTTTTTTTTTTTTTTTTTTTTTTTTTTTTTTTTTTTGTGTAGGAGGAGGAAAAAGCTCTACCAACCGACATCTGCCCGCACAGATGACAGTGTGGAGCTCTCATCCACTAAAATACCTTATTTATGTTTTTTTTTTTATTTTCTTTTCTATTTTTGCTACATTACTATTTCATGTGTGGCCATATGTCTTATGAACTCACAGCTACAAAGTGCCTTGGACGAGCACTGCCGGTCGATGTGTTTGCCTCGCTATCACCCATCCCTAATCTACACAATCCCGACCAGGTGGAAGGGGAAGGTGTTAGTTGGGACGTAGCCTAACAGTTGCATCCTTAATCCTAATTTATAATTATTCTATCCTTAATCCTATTGCAGGCGACCAGACAACATAAACATCAAGAAAAATCCTTATTCTAGTCATATTCCTAATACAAGTTGCCGATTGCTGCTCAGTGCCCGTCGGGTGCCCATAGCACGGCCTCTCGTTCCTTAACACCAAGGATCCGGGTTGCATCTAACCTTACCTTAACCTAAACCTAACTAACCTTATGTATTAACCTAATACATAACGTAGTTAATTATCACATAGATAAAATATATACGATTAAGTATATAATAGTAAATATATAGTTAAACTTTTAGAGCTTAGTAAATTAACGAAAGAGAACCAAACTTTTAATTCATCCACAGGTTTAAATTTATGAATTTTTAAACTTTTCCTAAAAACAATAGTTACTTATTCTTAACAAAATAATAATTTCTACCTCTATTTAATCAAACAACAAACTGTTTTCATGGAACGCAACACAGTACTTCGACTTACTATGTAAGGGCCTCATTACTATTACGTAAGGAAGCTTATTATGTTTCCATTTTAATTTTTAATTAATTACCTAACCATTTAAAAAAATATATCTTCCCAAATAATTTAAAATAGAATTAAAAGTTTTTTTAAACAATATTTCTTTTATTACAATATTACTCTATTGATTATTTTTCAAATAATATTAATTGAAAATAAAAGAATAATCTACATTTTGTTCAATTTTTATAGAGATATGTGCTCATATCATATAATTAAAACTTTTTGAATTTTATGAACCATAAATAAATTTTCATAGGTTTTTTCTTCACATATTAACTTAATATTACTGCATATTTTTACAATTGATTAATTGTGTATTTTGTAATGCTGCTCCGATCAAGATTTTACCACATCTTCCCTTGATCCATCATCAGATGATTAGGAGGAAGTTTCTTTTTTATCCGTGGAGTAGAATCCCTATCCGTTCTTAACGTAATTGATATAATGAATTATTATGTACCGTTTGAAATAAAATATTCATTTATTTATAACGACTATGTAAGAATTTAAGTTGATTGCCATGTAATTTAAAATTTAGACAGTGGTATATTAGATAATAGGCATTTGTATGTCTTAAAGTTTGTTTACGATAGTTATTAGTATAATTTCATAAAAATTTTACGAGATTTCAATGGAAATGACTTTTTAGGAAATTCTGCCAATCAAAATTAACAAAATGATAGGAATTAGTGACAAAGTATACTAGACTGAAACTGAAATAGCAGAACTTTTTTTAATAAAGAAGATTAGCTAAAAAATTAAAGCATACGGGTTAGTTGGATAGAATTTTGGTGCATTTTTTAAATAATCATTTCAGTATACTTCATACAGAATTCCTTTTTCTAGGCATATATATCTATAAAAATAAAGTTTATGAAATAATTTTGTCCCTATCTAACAAAGATTAGGTTGGCTTAAAAACATGCAGTTATGATAACATTTGCTAAAAAAAGATCAGTAAAAACAGGTATGGTTTCTGTAGAGGTCTAAGTACGTAGAAAGTACTGAGTGAGATTAATAACTAACTAAAATTAGTTAATAGTTTAACTACTTTTCTTAATAAATAATGGTGTCATAATAATAAAAAAAATATTATTATTTTCATTGATCTCCAAAAGGCGTTTAATGTAGTTAACGATTCTGTTTTTCCCAATAAAATAAAGAGGTTGAGAAGGAAGAGGAGCTATAAAAGAGTGGTTCAAGTTGTATTTGGAGCAGAAAACTCAGATATTTAAGAATAGGTAAGTTTTTAAGGAAACAAAGATTAATAGAGCAAGGGAGTTCCACAAGAACATGTACTTCATCCAGTCTTGTTTCTTGTGTATATATATATATATATATATATATATATATAAACAATTTCTTTGACGGAAATTTCAGGGGAAAAGTGATTTCCTTTTGCGCCTGATAAATATGTTATCGGATAATTAGTTGTTATATACACACGCTGAAAGTTATTTAGACTAATAAAGTTCAGTTTTCTTCGAAACTGACTCTTCGGAGTTTCCTGTAACGTTCAATTAAACTCATTTTATAAGAGTTAAATATAACAGCTAGATAAAATCAAGTGAAAAATTTGATAAGGTACTTCATTTGGGAAAACAAATTGTGACTTTTTAACGGTAAATTAAATTAAAATAATTAAGTACTTATTAGTTATTTAACACGGGAAAATTTTACACTCAACCTAATAAATATAATCAAATGATTAAATACATTTAAAAATTATATTTTTTGTGAAATATGTTCAGAATTGGTAATTAGAATATGGTACAAAATTTTATGAAAAATCGGATTGGATAAGGAATAATTTGTTGTGAAATCATACAAATTTGTTATTTAGCAATTAATGATAACTCAAGACCATTTAATAAGAATAATTGTTAGACAATTTAGGTTAGCATTGTTTCTAAATATTTTTCAAAAACTGTGATTCCTGTTAAACATTTATATTATTTTAGATCATTTACTTTCCCGGGGAATATAGCTAAAATAGCTATGTTAAAAAGGTGATCATGTCAAATATAGGATAGCGGGTTTTCTTTTTGGAAATCTTTACGTTTTAGGGTCCAACAAGTTCATTTAGGCCGAAAACACATCACAATGTATCTATGTAAGTAAGTACGTATATGTGTCACACTGCTTTTGGTATTGTATCTCAGGATTGACCAAACCGATTTTTCTTTAAATTTAGCTCAGATATTTCTGTACATGGGACATCGATCACTTTTTTCAAAATTCGTTAAGGGGGATATCGGGGAAAAAATTTCGATTTTTATTTTCAGAGGTATTTTAGAGAAAACTTTATTAAAGCAAATTTGTTTACCAATGATGAATATATAAATAATCAAACAAAAAAAATCAACCTTCACCTGTTAAAAATTGAAATATGTTTTTTATTGTTTTACTCTATATCCCTTCGGTTCAAATTTTTTTCAATTTCTTTTTTTTTTTTTAAGTTTTATATTTCATATTTAGAGCTATCAAGAGATGACTGTAATGTTTTTAAATTATAGACTCTGGACCTAAAATGTAGATAAGCTTTTTTTTGAAAATTTTCTTTTTCTTAATTTAGCCTCTATTGAAGGGATGTTAGATTTAGAGAAAACTTTAAGTAAGCAAATTTTTTAAGCATAACTTACGTATGAATATCTTTAGACAAAATTTTCTTAAAATTTATTCCCTCCTCTAAAAAATATCTTTTTATGTTTTTGGGCTCTGTTTTAATTTTTATAATGAAAAATTTTTTTTTTGTATTTTTTCATCACATTAGAGGCTATTAAAATTAACCTATATTATTTCCGTAAACTAAGTGAGGAACAATTTTTTTTCATTATTTTCCTAAACTTTATTTTTATACTTTATTTTTTCATTATTTTAAAACAATTCTCTTTTATTTTAGGGAGTAAGAAAGACCCTAAAATCAAAAATATTTTTATTTGAATTTTGGGAATTCTTTTGTTTAAACATTTCTTGTCTACAAGTAGAAAATTTAATAGTAAAATATGTTCAATGTAGGGAATATATATTTCTTAAATTTATTAGTAAAAAAAAAAACCTTATAATTAGAAAATTTCCTTTTCAACTATTTAATTTGTTATATATTTTAAGATACACATAAATATTAAAGAAAGATCTGTTTCCTTAAATGAGTATGTTAAAACAAAAAACACAATGATGAGTTCAAATGAAATAGAATGCTGTGTTTTTATTAACCGACCAATTCAAGATTTATAAAAGGAACATTCAATTAAAAAATAATTAAATAATATAAACAATTAAAAATCCACCTTACCAGCACATTAAGATAAACCCGAGATCTTTCAGCTTACGTGAAAGCCATCATCAGGAGTTAAAAAAAAACCTTACATTGAAATCAAAAATATTAAACATTTTAAAATATAAATTAAAATGCAAGAATAGTCATGACAGTCGGTCTTAACAGTATATTGTTAGGTATGTGAGTGTGCTGTTAGGGCCAGACAGTCATGACTTTTATTACATTTTTAATTTATATTGTTTCATTTTAAATATTTTTGACTTCAGTGCAATGTTTTTTAATTCCTGATGATGGCTTTCAAGTAAGCCGAAAGATCTTGGGTTTATCTTAATGTGCCAGAAAGATTTTTAATTGTTTATATTAACATATCAGTAGTACCATGTTCGAAAAATTAAATAAAAAAAAAAAACACTTAATAAAAATAACAATATTATTAATTGCATCGTAATAATGTTACTGCTTTGTTGACACGTTATTAGGGAGATGAACTAAGAGTTTTCTACGGTAAATAATATTGATTTTGGATATCATAGATTGCTGTGTTAATTACAATGTAAATTTCCTATTACTTATTTATAGTTTATAACTTTATTTCCTAGTAATGCTTTATAATCTGTGACGTATATGTTGTTATGGAACCTTTCCAATTTCCAATCTTGAAAATTGCATTATTTTATGTGAATCAACAATATTCGAAAGTTTCATATTAATTTACTACATTTTTCTTTTATTTATTATTCGGTATTAATTTTTTTAGTTTATTGAATAGTTAATATTGTCAGTGAAAATTTGTAATATTTCATTTAATATAATACTAAATAATCTATATAGGTACTAGTATTTAACCCACCGGGTTGATCTAATGGTTAACGCGACATCGCAGATCAGCTGATTTCGAAGTCGAGAGTTCTAACGTTCAAATCCTAGTAAAGATAAAAAT
>JAAAKQ030481520.1:0-22345 GCA_010016005.3 Zanna intricata
CCCTGGAATAATCGCTTTGATATTGGAAGGACAGGTAGATGGGAAGAATTGTGCAGGCAGGCAACGGTTGGAATATGCAAAACAAATTGTAAGGGATGTAGGATGTAGGAGGTATAACGAAATGAAACGACTGACACTGGATAGGGAATCTTGGAGAGCTGCATCAAATCAGTCAAATGACTGAAGACAAAAAAAAAAAGAAAGTAATATGTATGATGTTGATTAAAGGAGTGGATGCCCTTCTGTTGTCAGTAATAATTTGGTTACGTGAGTGGATGAAAAAAATTTAAAAAAAATTGGCAGTTTTACAATTTCTTTGTTATATATTGAATGCCATAAAATTTTACAAACAGTTTTGCATGAAATCATAACACAGAAAGAACTTAGGCTATTAAAACATCTGCTCTCTTTGGTGCCAAAAATGTTGACAAAGGTTTACAAAACCAAGTAATTAGATTCTGCTTAGCCCTCTTTTTAACCAATACAAAAATGGTGACACTGAGAGACGACCACTTGTTTCTTCATCTCAAGAAATCTCTTACTAATCATTGCTATGATGATGATGATGATGATGCTTACATAAAAATTTGTAGAACAGCGGTTTTCTCATTGGTGGTGAAGTTTATTTGAGGAAGCAATGAAAAACTAATTACAAGATACGAAAGGTGCCTTAATGATGGTGAAAATTATGTAGAAAAGTAGTTTAAGGTGTTTTTTCAAAAGAAAAGTAATAAAATTATTCTGTTAAAAATTATATGTATTTTTAATAACTAAATGATACTTACTTTCCGGATGCAGATTGTATATGAGTATGTATAGTTCTCTTGCATTTATGATCATACTTCAAGATATGCTTAATTACTACTAAAATATCCCACATGCAGTATCTACAAGAAAAATATTAACTCTGCTAACCATAACCATAACCATAACAAGAATTCCCCGCTGCTTTGGTTGTGACCAAAAGAAGTGGTCACTTCAGTCAAATGGCTAGCTTATGAAGATGGTTACATTAACAAGTTGTACTTTTCTATATTTCTTTGTGTAAAATATATGACTGTTTATATATAACTGTATATTTAATGTGTAATTGTAGATATAATTTTTTTAATATTTTCAGCAATCTGTTCCACCTGTTATGGCATTTCACCTTGGATCATTAGGCTTTTTGACACCATTTGAATTTGACAACTTCCAGGAACAAGTTACAAACGTTCTTGAAGGTATGAAAGTTTTACATTTTTACTTTCTACCAATTTTTTTTTATACACAATGGAAAAATATTTTAATATAATATTCAAATAAATTTTTTATTAAAAAGTAATTTGAAATAATTTGTATTTTGAACTATGATGAGCATAAAGAATAAAGATGTTCTGAAAATAAAACATGATCTGTATTGAACTTTATGCTGCTTCATTTATCATATGTAATAGATGTTGCCGTCCTGTGGGTCCCTTGTGTTGTACACTTTTATATTCTAATGTTTGTTGGTTCTGTGTACTCCACCTCGTAGTGAGTGTACTTCTTTTTGTACAGTCTGTTTTTTAATTACTTAATGAAGGAAACAAAAAATAATGCTTTTTTCATTACTTTTAAGCTACAAGTTGTTTTATTTTTGTTATAAATTGTTATCTGTTCTCATAGTGGTAAAACCTTTATTATTTCATAAAAAAAAAGGTAATTACATTTTTCGTTGTGTAGTTTTATCTGATGAATAGTAATGCTTCAACTGATGATGTTGAAGTCAAAAGTAGTTTGACAATTTTTTTTATGAATATCTTAGTGATGTAGACTATAGTGATCACAATACTTCATCTGAACAAAGTGAAGGTAATTCAGATGGTGAAATAATGAAATAACTTCTGATCCCTGGGACAATACGTCATTTCTATTGTATGGCAAAAATAGTATTAAATAGTCGGCTGAACCTTTCCACATGAGAAATACCAGAACTAATGGCACAATATCATGATTGAACTTTCAGGACTAAACAACGTGCACATGCCTTAGGTTCAAAACCATAACCAGTTGAAACTTGGGGTCTAATTATTTATTGATAATGATCAATTATGCAGAATTATATACTTAAGTAATGAAAAACTTCAAACAGTTCGAGTTTGCAAAAAAATCCAAATGCTACAGATGTGCGCGTGGTGGACCTTATTGAAATGAGGGCCTTTATCGGTTTTCTTTTTTACTCTGCAATTTTTAAATCTAATCATGAAGACAGATTTGAAAATTTATTATTGCATCTTTGCTTTGATAATTGAACTGACTGTCCCCAACTCATCTAAGAAAATCCAGCAGCCACAATTTCTGAAATATCGAGTGACTTTTGAACAGTTGTTAGGATTCATACTCTAGTATTGGTTATGCTACAGCAGGTGAAATGTTTGTGGGCTTTAGAGGTCTGTGTAATTTAGAGTTTATATGCCAAAAACACCATGCAAATATGGAATAAAAATTCAAGCTGTAATTGATTCCCAGAACCATTATTTTATCAAGAGTTACATCTATGTCTGTAAAGACAGCAACAGTGATACACTTGATGAAGCTGACAGACAGTATTCCAAACCAACCCAGTCAGTCATCAATCTAGCAAAGAATATAATGTACAGTTACGGGAACATCATGACTGACAATTGGTATTCATCAATAGAAATCACTACTGTACTGTATGATAGGGGACTAACATTTGTGGGACAATGTGTCAAAACAAGCAGGAAATTCCACCTGAATTCAAACTTCAAATACGCCATCCTGTAGGAAGTTCAGTATATGGTAAGTATAAGTTCACAGCTAAAAAAGTAATTGTATCTTATGTTCCAAAAAAAAGTAAAAGTAATTTTTTTTGTACAATACACCAAAGAGCCACGAAAAGACAGAAAACCTCAAATAAATAATTTCTATAATCATACTAAAGGTGGTGTAGATAGTTTAAATGTGAGAAATGTGCCATTTATTGTTCCATCCAAAGAACTTATAGATGGCTAACGGCTATTTTCTTCAGAATTGTAGACATAAGAAATTTCTTCAGAAATGCTTACATATTATACTGTAGTTATCATGATAATGAAAAAATAACGAGTTAATTTTTATGAAGAAACTGGCTAAGGCCCTTGTACACAATCACCTAGAGTAAAGAATTCAAGACTTTCATATCTCTAATGAATTTTGAGCATGTATGGGGCGAGTTCTACAGGTTTAACCACTGGTAATAATAAAAAAAGATGAAGGTGATAAACCCCATAAAAAAGAAAACATGTCACTCACTTAATCTGAAAAAGAAAAGAATTTTATGTTGCTATGAGTGTAGGAAGCTCATATATCTGGAAGGTGCAAAAAGGTAAGTGAATTTAAAAGAAAAATGTCTAATTTTACAGTATATATGGGTTTAACTGAGTATTTTTTTAGTTCTTGAATAAAGAAATATTTTATTTTGTTGTATTTTTCCATAGTGTATAGAGACAATTTCATTTAAGAGTTTATAACCTTGTAAAGCCACAAACATTTTTCAAACATTAAATTTTTAATTTTACTGTTATTATAATTAACTTTTATCTTTAAAAAAATTTTTTTTTTTTAATAATAAGTAATATTAATAATAATTCAGATTGTAAGCTAACAATATTCATTAAAAAAATACCTTTAATATAAGATTTTATAATGTAATGATGATTAAGTTAAATAACCTGCAATTTAAAAAAAAAAAAATTTGGAAAAGAAGATAAAACATAAATACAATGTTTCTTTAAGATAGAAAACTATTAATAAATCAAAATATAAACATAACTATGTATGTTGTTCAAGAAAGAAGGACAGTATTGAAAATTGCAGTATGACTGACTGGACCTCATAAACAATTGTAACATTTAATCTAGTTGGTTGTGAGGGCTTCTGCAATAAACTAGAATTCTAAGTTTAAGCAAATAATTCATACTAATTATGTAACTACAAAAACTGCCAGTGGTATTAAAGCTTTCCAAGTAGTAGTCATATCTATAGCTCAGTTAATTGAATTACAAGTAATAATTTCCAGCTTGGGGTTGAAATTTTTCATTATTGTGCATGGCAGTTTACCTCTATCTACACATTGCTTATATGTAGGATCCTATATTTATTGCACCTTTATAGGATCACTGTTATATATTTATAATTATAGATATATAATAATTTATTTTTATTATTAAAAATAAATTTTTTAATAATATTATATCTGTTCTTTTTTCCATTGTTGGTGTGTTTATTTGTAAAAAATTTAGGAATTGTGGAAAACTATTTATAAGAAGTAGTTTATTTGTTACCTCTTATTCTAGTATTGCAGTTTTAAAGTTTAATAATTTCATTAGAGTTTATACAGCTGTTAGAAAATTTTGAAAATGGCTCCATGTAATACAATAGAAACAAATGAAATGTTGCTACAAAAATTGTACTTTACAAAATATGTTAAATTTCTATTCATGTTGGAGACAAATGTGTCCTTTGCACCCTGAAAAATTTTACCAATCTGTCCCTCAACTCTTTTGGCCTGTAATGCAGGACGCCAAACTACACACAGCTCCGATTGCTTATTAGTAGACTGTCCTCACAGCTCTCTTGGCCAGCATTGGAGGCCGCTGAGGTACAGCTTTTATTTATTTTATATGATGTTTTCTGTTTTTCTATAAAGTGCAGTGACATGATGATCTCATTTAGAAATAACAAAACAACAAGTCTGATACTATATGTAGCGATAAAATTTACTCGTATGTTAGATATTACTCATGAATTGAGAAATAATTCCCGTGCTTCGTTATGATGATGGGATTAGTGCTATTAAATTAATTAAATGTTATTGAAATGTATTGTGTTAACAATTTTATCCCAGTAAACAAAATTATCTTTTATTTGATAACTAAACTATATTTTTACGTGCTTGCATTCAAAACTATTGAAATTATTATAATGGTCTAAAAACAGTCCCAATTTACTTTCCTTGCGCAATAAACATTTATAATCATGTCTTCACGAGTGGTTTTTTTTGTGTTACTAAAATATGTATTTTCTAGATATTTTATTATTTTTTTACCAGATATTATAATTTTTAGTATTATATTAAAATATTTTTATATACATACCATGATAAAGTTATTGTATGGAAATTTTTCTTTATCACCCTAACATTAAAATTTTTTTTTTGTAACATATAGATATCCAATTTTCATTTCATGTCTTGATTTAGGCAGCTGTTATTACTACTTTTTATAATGGTAACATACAATATAGTTATGGAGTAATTTTTTTGTGGAATTAAAATAGAAATATTAAATTAAAACATAATCCTTAATTACAATTAATACAATAAATTACGATTAAAATAACTTGTACATTTGAATAGGCATTTAACATTAGTTGTGTATATGATGTATAAATAAATCAGAGCTGATGTAGGTAACTGTGGTCTGCAATGCAAGACAAGAGAGCTGTCAGGACAACAACCTCTAAAAAATGGACGAGAGCACAGAGAAGTCATCTTGGCCTGCACTGCAGGCCAAAAGAGTGCACAGGGTTAACGTTTAAAAAGCAAGGTGGTGATTTCTAATATGATTTATATAATTTCTATTAAAATTTGACAAAAATAGACCTTGCGATATCATTTTTCAATAACTATTTCCACTTTTGAGATATTAGTCGTCAAGATTACAAAAAAAGCAGATTATTGAATGGTTTATTTAGTTTATAAACTAGTTTATTTAGTTCATTTTCACAATGTTAAATGTAGCAGGTAAATATTGAGCAATAAAAAATTCTTACAACTCATACACTTTTTCTTGTTTCATTTTTTGGACATTTTTTGCTTTTTGATCACTGGTATTTCAGAACAGGAATAGTTAAAATAACAGTTCAAATGAAATTTCTTAAAATTTTTCCTAAGATCAAGTGTCACATCACCAATTAGATATTAAAAAAGCTGAAGATAGATTCAAGTTTCTCAACAGAAATTTCAAATTTTCTATAGAACAGTACTTGAGTACTTGGCTGTACATTATACTTGGTTTTTATGAGCCGCCATTAAAAATAAAAATTCTTTCATTTTAGTCATTTACAAAAGTAAACATTGCTATTTTGCCTTAATAAAGGTAGAACGTGTTTTTTTATGTATGTTTACAAATCTTGTACTTGTTTATGTAACTGTTGTGGTTCTGTCATTGTGATGTGACTATTCTTTCATAACAGATGTTCAAGATAGCCAGCAGTTTCAATGAAAATTCTTTCCTTAATAACCCTTCTCCATCTTGTTATTTGAGATTATAAAACTCTGTAAAAGTTGCATAAAGTTCAAACATATCTACGTTCTAAACTACCTATTTCTATCAGGTGTTTGCTGAATATTTGATAGAAACTGAACTTATGTACAAAAGTATCAAACCTCATACTATTCAATTTTTTTGTAAAATCTTATGATTGCACCAAATTTGAACAAGATAAATTATTATATAATCAATTATCACAAATTTGGCAAATAATGTGACATTTAGTGAAAAAAAAAACCACAAGATATAAATGTATAATTTGATTTCACACTAAACAGATCTCTTATCTACATAAAAGCAAAATAACTAAACATCATTTGTAAATCATTGATGAAGGAATTAGGCTGTAATTCCAAAAAGATTTTCTTGAAGGATATTTGTATGTAATTAGAAAGTGAGTAATATTTGAAGCATCCCTTTAAAAAATTGTAAAACCAATTTTGACTAACTAGTTTAATGATAAATAAAGTCACAATATAAAAAATTTAATGTTCTTTTCTGTTTTGTAATTCATTTTTTTTCATTTGATTTAGGTCATGCAGCTTTAACGTTACGCAGCAGATTAAGGTGTATCATAATGAGAAAAAATGAAGAGTTATCAAAAAATGTTAAGCCTACGAATCTTTTAGTTCTTAATGAAGTTGTCATTGATAGAGGTCCTTCACCTTATCTTTCAAATATTGATTTATTTCTTGATGGAAAACACATAACATCTGTTCAAGGAGATGGTAAATTTTATTTACATTAAAAAAATAAAGTGCGTGCGTGTGCATGTGTGTGTGTGTGTGTGTGTGTGTGTGTGTGTGTGTGTGTGTGTGTGTGTGTGTGTGCATGTACGTGCTTAAGCATGGTGTACTCATTTATTAATGTGAATTTATCTTGAGAACATCCATTTTCATATGTGAAATTTTTCCGTGTGGATTAATATTTGATGATTGTACAACTTACTGGAAGATTAATGAATACTTAAGTTATAATACTGTTTCTGACAACTACAAGTTCATAATTTCCTATTTTCTTATAACTTTGTTAGTATTATTAGTGCCGTCCATTTGCACTGGTAGTACATTATGTGATGCCCAATTGTAGAGTTTCCCAATTTTTTAGAATAACTTTAAACTTTTACTGGTGTTAAACAGATGTTAACATTTAACAGACCTTATTTTCATTCAATGCATAAAATCTATGCTGAATAAATTTTATATAAATATCATCTTGCATCACTAAAATGTTATGTACATATATCAATAACTTAAAGTTAAATTTGCTAATTAATTTTGTCAGTAAGACACAGTTATTTTTACTGATATCTGGATTTTGCTTCTAATTTTCACAGTATGTGTTATTGTCAAATGCAAAAAAAATTTCTATGCCAGTGTTATTTTTTTTAGAATCACATTTTACAAATATTGTCTACTTTTCTGGAGAAAATGTGTTACCCTTAATTCTGTGCACTAATAACACAATTATTTATAGTTCATAGTGTGGAATTAAAAAAATTATATTATTTAAATCTGTAAGAAATGAGATAAGGATGTTTTAGAAAAGCATATGGAAAAAATACATATACAATCAGAGAGCAAATTGACAGATAAAAAAAACTAATTAAATACCTAATTGAATTAGTTCTCGTGATGTAATTAATACTTTAATTACACATATTTAAGTTTATTTCATTGTGATTTCTTAATTAAGTTTCCCTTGAATTTATTAGTTTTTTGTTATTAATTTTAACTATTTCTTTACTTAATAATGTATGGTTCTGAGTACTGCTATTGCTGTAATACTTTAGTGATAATTTTAGCAAAAAAAAAAAACATTAAGAGAAATTCCTTTTTTGCAGAAGTTTATTGATCCAGATTGGATCCCAGCACTATTATTTTGATTAGTGAAGTATTACTATATTCTGAATTTCATTGAGGCTGTTTTAAAATTGTTAGTGTGTTAAAATTTGTACATATATTTTTGGTTAAAGAGAATTTATTCTAAATATCAAAGAATATTAAGATTTTTACAGATAGCATTTTATTATTTTTTTAAATTTATTATGGAAAAGTTAAAACTATTTCAAAGCAGTAAAATTGATTATATTAATATCATGATGTAGAAATATTCTTCGTCACTTTTGTTCCTATTATTTATAAAATAATGTAATTATAATACATTTTTTCATCCTATTAGATGTAACTAACTTTATTAAATTGATTACTATATTTTTATTTGTTTTAGGATTAATTGTTTCTACTCCAACTGGTAGTACAGCTTATGCAGTAGCAGCAGGAGCATCAATGATTCACCCAAGTGTTCCAGCCATCATGGTAACTCCTATATGCCCTCACTCTCTTTCTTTCAGGCCAATTGTTGTACCGGCTGGTGTTGAGCTTAAAGTGAGTTCACCAATAGATTAAATACGATAAAAATGTTGAATTTATTAAATATTAATTATTCAAACCACCAAGAAAATTAAATGATATAATTTACCAAAACAGGACTTTTATGTAAAATATTTTCAGTTAATCTTTAAAATCACATTTAAAAAAATGGATTTTTGTAATTATTTTAATAATAGATATTATATAGCATATTTTGTGCTATTTTTTAAATAGTTATTATTAAAAATTAGATTGCCAGTGTTGGGAATTAAAACAGATGCACTATTAGATGAGTATCATTTTAGTAGTATTTTTGTGGTTCAAATAATTACTATTTGATAAATTTATAGTTTAATACACAGTTTAGTTATTATTTATATAAACAAGATTTTTGTTATCAGATTTGTGATAAAAATGATATTACTACATTGTTTACAATATAAGCAGAACTTTGAAAAATAATTTTTCCATTAAAAAAAAAAAAATATTCATTATTTTATTTTTTGCAATTAGTAAATTCTTATTTGTTAGAAAAAACAGAACCTTTGGTTGAAACATATTACGTTTATCATCAGTTATTAATTTAATTGGCATTACATGTTGTATTGAGATAATATATTCTAAAATATAAATAATTTTTTACAGTTCGGGTATATAAAATTTTCTAGGCTTATAGAATAATTTATTATTGTATGCCTAAAATTATTAATATATTGGTGGTATGATTAAACCAAAAATAATTTAATCAAACTCTTATTGCTTGCATTTTGGAAACTAAAAATGATCCAAAAACTTGTTTTGTGTGTAAATATTATTAATTTATTACATAACCTAAAGGCTTACATCTTGGAATATATGTAATATTTATAACCTATAAATAATGCAAGCCATATCAGAATTCAACCTAATGGTTCTGGGTAACTGGGATTGTTTCCTGCTTTTGGGAAAAATAATTGGAATGAGTATTAATATTTTTCTTGAAAGAGGATGGAATAATTATTTTTATGCTAAAAATTAGTTTTTTATTAGAAATATTATGTCTGGTATTTTACCAGACATAATATGTCTGAATTTTAATATTCAAATTTTTTCTCCTGAATTTTTATTTTTCAAGGAATCCAGTATTATGTTATAGCTTTTCTTTTTTATTCTTACTGTAGTAGACTTCCCTTTAATCAACTTATTGTTTATGTCTGTTTGACCTCTTTATTGTAATGTCAGACTCGCTGAGTATTTAATTCTTAATATATAATGAATCATTGCTTTCATTGCTGTTGTTTGTATGCAAATGATTAAAGCATAAATCTACAAAGTGGCTTTGTAAATAACTTTGCACCAGTGTAATTTTATGGATATGAAAATTAATTTCTTGCTTATTTTGATATTCTATTCAGTTCAAAATTCAAGTGTATGTTTAATAAGTGAGTGGTTGTACTTCTTTGAACGATATTTTAAAGAAGAAATTAATTATTAAGATCAATTTTTAAATACCTAGTGGTTCTAGCTGGAAAGCAGAATTGTATTTGTGATGACAAACAATTCGGTATAAATAAGTTAGCCCAAAAGTTTATGAAAACTGTTACTGCACTATTTTATGTCTCTGCTATATTTTTAGAAGTATCACATTAATTAATTTACATCAATGCAATATAAAAACTAAACTACTTAAAAAAAATAAATAAAAAAATACTGTGCATGTGAAAATGTACCCAATGGAAAGGTAAAATGTATTTTACATTGTCACTGAAGTTGAAATATGAATTTCATATATAGTAACATTTAATCAAACCAAGGAGCTTCTGGAAGAAAAATCATCCTGATTCTTCAACTATAAAAATAGGGGCCATTTTGTGATCTGAAAACAGAACCCTTTGGTGAATATAGAATGTATCCTCAAATTGTGTGGACACTTTAAAGATTACAATTCAAAATAAAATACGCATGAATTAGTGCTGAATGGGATCATATCAGTGTTATTTGAACTGCATCAAATTTAAATTGCAATATTATTTATATTTAACCTTATCTTATACCATAAAATGTTGAATTGTTATAAATATTTTATCATTAAACACCGTACAGTCTCAATCTCATACTAAGTGGCTGCTGGCAGTCTTGTTTTTATCAAGAAATGACTAGCATTACCACAGTTTAAAAATAATTATGAAATGATTAAGAAAAAGACATCATTAATGGGTTGGAAATGCCTGAAAAAGATAAAATTATTATTACAAGATATCCTATGGTACCTTATAAAATAATATGTCTATTTCATTAGTGATTTAGTAGAAAAATAATACATGATAAGAAAATTATGCTACACTGTGCCTGGAGAAATATTTCATTTTATTTGTTGTGGAAACTCTTTGTCATAATAAATCATCTTTACATTTGATAGTTTTCTTATGTTTTAACTGACTGTGTTTACAGTTAATCTCATAATTATACAAGAATTAATTGTATAATATCTAATTAAACTGTGAACTATTAAAAGAATATTTACATTAATGCAGCAATGTGTATTATAGATTGTTTAACAACGTGAATATATTAACATTGTGCATTAGTGCTATTTATTTTCCTTAACTCTGTTTAAAATTTACTTTAAATTTCAGTAGTCCACTGAATTTTTATTTGCTGGATTTCCTTGGTGCCAATTAGGACATTTAAGAGCAGTCTGGTATTTAAAGTAATATGAATACCCTTAATATAAGCTAAAATAAGACCAGATGTAAAAAATTAAATTTATACATTTTTACTCAATTTATTCACAAGAGGAAAAAAATGTATTTATTGTATACTCAATTTGTACAATGAAGACAATGCTTTATTTGTTATAAGCACTGTCTTTCATTAACAGCACTTTTTTAATAGAATATTAATTTGAAAAGTGATCAATTCTCTCACACCTCTTATTCTGTTGCTAATGGTGTTATTATAATGATATTTATACACTTTTTTAAAGAAAAAAATCAAGTTAATGGTGTTAATTTTTCTGATTTTGTATCACCAAAATTATATGTCTAAATTTGTGGAGTGGTTTAAACAAGGGTTTTGGTAAGTGTGTTAAATTTATTATTGCATTGAGGAAAACCTTTTTATTACTATTTATTTGAAAAGATTTATAAATAATTAAAGAAGTAATGAACTTATTAGATGATTGTTATCATTGTTGGTTGAGGATTATCATTTTTTTAGATATCTGTATCACCAGACAGCAGAAATACTGCTTGGGTCTCATTTGATGGCCGCAATCGACAGGAACTGTTCCATGGGGACAGGTATGTAAATGCCCAGCCGACCAGCATGGCCATTTTGATTGATTGGTTCTCTGGGTTTTTTTGTTGTCTTTCGTGTTTCTCATGTTAACATATTTCTTTCTTTTTTTTATCGTTTTGTGCCGTTATTTCCAATAGCATTAATGCTAAACTGATATTGCTTTTTGCTTTTGTATATGTTGCATTACTTGTATATTTTGTTTGCATCTTATTTTTGTTAACATTGTACATATATATTTATATAAATCACTATTAATTTGAAAGAACCTCTTTTACTCTAAGTCACTGGCTCTTATAAAAATGATTTTAATAATTATATCTTAAAATTGTTCCATGATTTCCGTTACTAAATTTTTTTTTGACATTATGGTCAGTAGAGATGGAATTATTTATTTTCTTGGAATTTAACATTTCAAACAACATTTTTTAGCAATAGAAATATAATTTTATGAATAATAGTTTACATTGTATTTAAAAGTGTTTCTTTCATTAGGAAAGTTTTTCAGATAATTGAATAGTAGATCCATCCCATTTTTTGACAATTTGCCACATTTTGAGATATTTACATTTATCAAACTGCTTTACTTACATCTTACGAGTATAAGTTTATTTTTCTGCAAAAAATTATTAATTTACTTGTAAGCAGCCATTTCATATTGGTATTTTTACATATCCTCAGTAACAATGAATAGTGTTATGAGCTGAAATTTATATAACTGCCATTTAAAAGTAACTTCATAGTTGGAGTTTGAAAGTAGTAGGAGTACAGGCAAATTTAGAATGGGAAAACAGAGGAATATTTGAGAAGTTGTTCTCGTGTTAAGTATATGTGATTTGTAATGAGTCAATTTACTTATTACATGGACTCCAAATATGTTAAATTTAGTAAAAGACACTCATTACTTTTCACAACAGAACAAATATTTAAATGTTTGTGCACTATCTTCCCTAGTCCTTATCACCTCTAATATTTGAAAATTTTACTTTGCCAGTTGATGATAAGTAGTAGTCCTAGTAATGAGGATATTTAATGATACCAATGCAGCACATAAATTATTTGTATTTTACTGTTCAAGCATTCTCTTATATCATTATAATAACTCAACCAGCAGCATATCTACTTTTTAGCTACTAATTTTGTTTATTGTTTTACATTTTAAAAATTATAGATTTATAAAATTTTTCGCTAATTTTTAGTGAGTTGAACATAAATTACTTCATGAAAATAAGTTCTAAAATTATTTTGCACTTCAGAATTTACTGTTTGTTTATTTATTATTAGTATCATATTAATAATATTCCAGTAAGAAACTATGACGCCAGCAGCAAATAGCAGTGGAATATTTTTCACCACCTTTTTTTTGCATTTCTTCAGTTGACCTTTGCTTTCTAGATATTATTACACCGTAATGTTACAGGTTATGTTGAACAGTGATGCTCGACAAACAGCTTGGGTCTCCTTTGATGGTCGCAATCAACAAGAACTACGAGTAGGCGATAGGTTTGTTTCTTTTTATATCTCAGGAAACGTTATTGCTGAAGCTTTCCAATGTTACTTAACTTTCTATGTTCTAGGGGTTTCAGTTCTTTATCTTTTCTGGCTTTTTCTTATACAACATGTGAAGAATTATAGATTGTTTATAGGTTTTGATATATTATAATTTAAAATGCAGATTAATTAAAGGTTAATGGTTTTCTTTTCTCATTCTTTCTTTTCTTTGCTAACTTATTAACATTTAAAAATTGTATGAGGTGTCTTGCAGTTTCTGGGTAAATATTTGGTAGGTTAATTGCTACTTGCTTTTGGGATATCTTCCTATAACTCATCTTTTGCAGTTGAAAATTTTAAAAAGTGTCTCCACAAAAATATAATCAATTTATTAAGGTAACTTCTATAAACATGTTTATATGTGGCTACAAAGACAATTTAAAAAAATAATTCACACCAATTTGAATTTATATATATTATTTATTTGAAAATTGTTGTTAATGTTTACTTTGATTAGTCTCTCATTGAAAATTAAAACATAGGAAATGCTACTCAGTATGATTTGGTGTAAATTACCTAATACATCAATAAAACTTATTTAAGTATGCGTATGAGATTTACTAAAAATCTATAATATAATTTTCTGTTGTCCATTACAGCTGAAGATGTGTGTTGAATGTTAAATACTCTTTTAAAAACAACTATTATTCAAGTTATGAAAACATAATTTTATTCCTATGATTTTTTATTAACAGAATAGTGTGTTAAAAAAATCAGGAATTAAGGTTTTTTTTTGTTGGATTAGTCTACTACTACAGATGTGTAGTTAGATAACTTTGTAAAAATTCCAAAATATGTTAGTATGTTTATAATTCTTTCTTTTCTCTTTTCCAACAATTGATACATTATGACCAGCAGCTTGTCATAATTTATTGCAATAATTTATATAGACATTAAAAAATACATTCGTAAAAACTTTTGTAAAAAAAGATCGTAAGACTGTCCCCAATATCAAAGTGGTACTGTATTTGAAAACCATTCAATATAAAATTTCTTATTAAAATAATTTTATTAAAAATATTAAATGTGATATGATTCCATGCTTTGAACAATATAAAAACAAAAGAAGGATGTATATTCTATTTGTTCATTTTCATAAATAATTTTGTTATGACATTGTCATAATTTTGTTTAGTGATTATTATTAGAAACTTTTAGTTTCACCTTACATTTCCATATTGTTTGAAATAGCAGTTTAACAATAAACAGAATTTAGTTATTTTTAATTAATCTGTTTTAAAAAATAGTAATTAAATGGCAACAATCTGAGCCGCTTAAAATCTTATGAAGATAAAAATGCAGCCTCAAATCATAACAAAATTCCTTATGAAATTCATGTTTACAAACATCAATACATGTTAACACTATCACCTGTGCAAGCTGGTACTATATAAAACAAAATAAAACATTAAGTGATAAATACTCAGAATTATATATTTATAAATATCCATTTTTTAAAGAATTAGGGGATTCTATTTTACTTTCAGATGAAGTACAGCAAAAATTATTTATATGTAATTTAATAGGCGTACACGGAAGTCATGTAGTGTCCACATCAGATTTTTAAGTATATTTAAAGAAACATTATATGGCAAAACTAAGCTCTATGCAGCATAGTTTTAGGAGAGGCTGGTCCTCCACTTAACAGTTAGCTGTATTTTATAATTTCTTTTGAGTAATGAAAACTAAATATTTAACACGATTCCTGTCAATATTTTACTTTTTATTCATATGAATTTTATTTTTTTTCTCTTCAGATTCAGAACATATTCATTAAAAATCTTATAAATTCATCATACTGTCAAATTTTTTTTGGAGCATTTTAACTTTAGAATCTCTTCACCTTAATATATTTTATTTTGTAAATTAATGTTTAGTTTTTTTCAAGAACTGATTGATAGATTATGTGTATTGAAATTTTAATCCCAAATTTCCTCTTTTATAAAAAAAAATTATGAATCAGATGTACATAAAATGAGAGACTGGCATATTTTAAAAAAGACAAAACAAATTTGTTCCAGCATATTCTCTAATCTTGGAATATAATTTAAGTGTAATTTTTGCTGCAATATTATTTTTCCACTGTTAAAGATGTTTATTTTAAAAGCTACTGTACTATTTCTCCCATCCATTTTAAACTGACATTATTCTAATTATTTTGAAACCAACACGTAACTTAGAACTTTGTGAATGCAATTTTCCCCTAGAGTGAGAGAGACTAACATATTTGGTTCATATAAACTCTAAGTGTGACTCGTTCTTTCCCTGTGCGGTGTGACAAATGTCTCTCCTGAACAAATTATAATTCTAAATGAGAGTAAGAACAAATATCATCTTATGTCAAGCTTCAATACAGTCACCATTCTGATTGTATTATAAATTATATGCTGTAAGTTTTGAGATTTCTTTATTATGTGTGTTTGCATTATATTTTTATTAAATTCTCCACACTGACTAATAATCTGTTTATATAAGGAATGGTTTTTTTTTTAATGTATAAATTGTCTTTTACATATCTCTAAAGTTTTAATGCATTTGAAATGGTTTCATACTAATTACATTTTAACATTTGATGATGATGTAGGTAATAACATACACAAATAGTACTGTTTCAAGTACCAGTTTTTTATTGCTGCATTGTTGTGATAGTTACAGTTAGTGCAGCTTGTTAGAAATGTTTTCTAAGGTGACTGTGGAATTTAAGTATTTTTTTGCTCTTAGGTTGATACATTTTTATTAATTCTGGAAGGCATATAGATAGGTGATTATTTCTTTGGTATAGAGTCGCTTTTATTAAAAAAGGTTTTATAATGAATTACACTTACATTTGTTTAAATAGCATCAAGATTTTTAGTTGTAAAGTAAAAATAATTTTATTTATATTTTTTTCAGCTATACAAGTCAAATTAAATTTTTGTATCTGTTTCTTTTTATTGTTTGTGGTAATTGTTTTATGTTAGTTTTGGAGCCATGATTTTAGGGTAAAAGTGGTACGCATGTTGGTGTTTTGTTTACTTTATTTTTTTATAATTTTTACAAATATTATATGGTTTTAATGACATTGTGGAGGTTAATTCTACGATGTATTATATTATTATTTAATTATTTATATTATTATAAGAGTTAGCATTAACCTGTGATGTTTGTGAATTAATTGTTTTATTTTTATTATTATAGTTTCATTTGTAGTTAAGCATATGAAAATCTTATGCAAACTCTAATAAATTACTTCATTCCTTTTTGTATGAATATTATTGTGGAGTGTGGCTCATTTTTGAACTGTTTCTATTATACAAACATAACTTGTAAAGGCATTTTCCATCATTAAATGAGAAAATATAGGAACACTACATACATAAGAAATGCAGAAATTTAAATTAAAAAATAACCCTTGGGGAATTCTTTTTTATAGAACCGTTTATTTTTCTTAAGAATAGTGGGGAAAAAAATTACCTTATGAAAAGAGAAATTTTCATCTCATAACAGAAGATGATCTCATGTAAGTTATAGAATTGGTACTGTTCCAGTATTGTTGGTATAATGGTAATTTCCAAATTAGGTTAACCCGTAATGTAATTATAATGAGAATTTGGTAATATTGAGACATCAGTAATTTATAAATAGCAAAGATTTGATTAGTAAGACAATTGATAATGGACATCTTCAGTAGTCAATTTACCAGAGTTACAAAGAATTGGAATATTGACCCTAAAATTTTTAAATTTAATAAATCTGTAAATTAATGAAATTGAATGTTCAATAACAGTGGACATATGACAGGTAGGTGTAAAGTTAATTGGTCCCAATTCATATATACATAATATGTGTATTATATTTTGTTTCATTCCAACTGATGATTCACTTAACCAATAAATTTAGTAAATTGATTGATAACAGAGTTGTATCAACAATTACAGTTTTATTTTTATAATTTTCTTTTGTTGAATATAATTGGTATTGTACAACTCTTCTTAAAACTTTTACAACCTTAAAAAATTTAATTATATTTTTTTTTTATCTATGTAACCTTGGTAATAATAATGATATACTTGTTTTATGTATATTTTTAATCACGTAACTACGTGATTAAAAATACAACTGTAAATGTATTAAATTTACAACTGTAAATGTATTTCAGTTTTATGTAGAAATTATAATACTTTATTCAGTTGTGTGATATTATACGTTTATACTCAATTGAATAATTCCACTTCAAATTGTTTTTTAGTACACCAAAGATTTATTTTTTTCAGTTTGTTAGTAAAATCTTTGATATAATCTCTGGGTTTATAGTAAAGAAAAAAACGTTACTATGTTGCATTAAATTAACGCAAAACAGATTAGTTTATTTTTTGAATCGCTTTAAATGTAATGCATGAATTATACATATTTCTGTATTTTATTCTTTGAGTCTTTTCAATTTTATAAAAAAGTTGAATCATGTATTTACATTATTATATTGTCCAAATAGCATGAGAGCATATTCCACTCCTTTTTTTGCTTACATGAGTGTTCAGAAGGCTGTACTAAAGCATAAATTTTTCCCATTTATTCTGCTGTTATAAATCATTTTAGAATCTCACTTTATATGGTGTTCATTACAGCTAGTATATAGCCAGTTGAGCTCAAGAGTAACGAAAGTAATTATTCTTTTTAGATATATTTCTGTTGTTTTATATTCATTATGTTAAAAAGAATTTTCCTATACATAAATCTATTTGTTTTATCAACTTGAATTTCAACCATTTGACTTGAAACTGTTAAAAAATTGATTATTTCAGTCTTTAAATTTGCAATAAAATATGCATTTTTCCTTTATGTCGTATTTTTTCATATGGTTTTATTTATATTCACCTGAACATGTGTGCAAATGATGCTAAATTTTTATTAGAAATAGATATGAACCTAAATAACCATTCAGGATCAGGTTAAAATATGAATTATAAATCCAATAATTTCATTATGTTGGAATTTATTAGGTGTAATAGTGAAATATGTGTTCGTGACAAGCATTACATTTTAAGTCTGAAAAGTCAGATGATAGTTTTCTATCTGTAAACATACAATAATTTATATTATTGCTAACTGAAATGAATTCTTTGTGTTTTGTAATGAATTTTGAAAAATTTTCATAAAAGTATGAATCATGTTTCTTCTTTTTTTTCTTCATTCAATGTGAATCTGAAACTGTGATTTGGGTAATGTATACATATATTACACCTACATTTTGAAAAAATGGATTATGAGAACTCCAGTGGGATCTTAATTAGTCACATAATGGTATTTTACCATGTATAACAAAATAGATTGTATGTTTTTTGGACATTGACCTTTCTTTGATTAAAATTTATCATTTTTTTACACTTTTTGTTTTTCTTGTATAGATAGCATATTTTATACTGATGTTATGTAATGCAAACATTCCATGAAAACAATTTTAAAAAAACATTTCTTGTACATGAAAAATAATTACTAATTGAGTAGTGAGTTGGTAATTTTTTTTTTTGTAAACTGTATTTATTAAGAAAGCTGTTTCACTATGTAATTTTCACATCCCCACACAATCAATGTGAATTTGCATGAATGAGTGTAAAGAAGATGATTTTGTTTGCTTTTTAATTTTTATCATTAAGAATTTTTCTTTTTTTTTTAAATCTAGATTTAGAAAATTATTAATTTTTTACCTGTTTCACTGGAACTAACCATTAATAATTTACAGTACATGATGATTATTTGCTTAAGATATTGTAGATGTACGTTTTTTTATTAGACAGCTCTTGGTGTAATACAATATTATTTTTAAGATAATCAGAATATGGCATTTAGAACCTGTAGTTCTAAAACAGTGGTCTGCTTCTTGTGAAACAATCCTAATCTGTCTGTTTTATTAATTATTATTATTAGTTTACATTTGCTAATACAAGTTTTTATAGATATTCTTATAATTCAAACATGATGAATCACCAAAACTGAAATTCCTAATATTGGAAATAATAATTTAGTTAAAAGAAAAGTCTATTTGTAGAGTAAAAACTCTATTAGACTGAAATTAGAGCTGACCTTGTTTAATTATAATCTTTTTTTAAATTGCCTGTTATTTTGTGAACATTTAATCCAATATTGTAATCAGCATCTTTTAAATATTAAATAATATCTTTGTGTTATATTATAATGGTTTTTATATTTGAGAGAGCTATGCTGGAGTGGATGTTCGCAGGTTATTTTACCATTAAATGGCATTTAAAAAATACAGATATTAAAATCATACAATTAGAAAATTTTTATTTTATATTTAATCACTGAAAGAAGTGTTAAGTAATTTTTAAATCCAATACTGGATTATTTGTAGCTAAAATTTGGTCCAAGTCCAATTTCTATAGTACATCTCTACTGGGTGATTCAAAAAGGTCTTCACAACTTTAAAAGCTCATTTCATAGCAAAACAAATCAAATTTTGACTCACGAATTTCATTAGTATCAAATTCGGCCACCAGTGCTTTCACTGGTGTTGTTAAAAAATGGGTACATTTACTGGTGTGAAATGTGCTCGTGTGTTTTGGTTTCACTATTTTCAGTCAGCAACTGCAGTTCAACATAATTTTCTTAGAGAGTATGATAAGGAGCCTCCTAGTAGGTATACAATTACTCTTGACACCAAATCTTTGTTGATACATACTGTTCTGTTAAACATACAAAATCACCAGGATGCCCATTTGTCCTTGAAGCTGCTGTGAAACAACTCAATGTGCTTCATATGAGACTGGCATTCCACAAACGACTGTTTGATGCATATTATTTAAACAACTTCACTTGAAGCCATATAAACTAACTGTGGTTCAAAACATTACAGATGACAACACAGTTGGTCGGCTGCAGTTTTGTGTGGAAATGATGGATAGAATTCCAGGCAGTGATGAGTCAGCTATTCACATCAGTGACATGTGAAATGCTGACTCATCAGAATCCTGCCAAATGAAATCTCATGAAGAATTTTAATAGAATATGGGTTAGAACCCTCATGAAACTTTGCAACACATTTGTGATAGCCCTAAGCAAAGACTGCATGGCCCATTCTTTTCCCAGGAAGCAACCATAAATGGTATCATTTATCTGAACATGCTTCAGAATTCTCTTATCTCTCAGTTAGATGATAATGATCAAGATGGATGCATGTATTATCAGCAAGACACAAGGCACCACCTTACTACTGCCTAGAAGTTGGATATTTTTTTGATACTTGATTCCCAGGTCGATGGATCGAATATTAATGTCTAATTGCATGCCCGCTTCACTTGCCAGATTTTTCCTTATGGATTTATGTACCACCTTTGTCTGTTGATCTTGTTCAGCTAATGCCGTAGCTGCAGAGGAATCGACCGACTTGCTGGCTAGAGTCTAGAATGAAATCAAGTATGAAAGCTTTTTAGGTGCGACATATGTTGCATTATAAATGGAAGCCATATCAATCCAAAGTGAATGTTTGGTGACAAACTTGATGTGTTTTTCTATGAAATGAGACCTCCTCCGAATCTGTAAGTTTTCTCAATAAATTTTTATTTGCTTTTAAAGTTGTAAACTTCTTTTTGAATCACCTAGTGTAATACCCATTCTTGTAAAATATATGTTGTGTTTATTTTAATAATTATCAATTAAGCCATATGAATTGACTTATTGATTATTACAGTTTTAAACTTGCATTACCTCTTTCCAAAACTGATTTTATAAAATTTCACATTATAGGCATTCATTAATTTGAAATTTACAAAGTGTTTATAAAAACCGTTTCAAGAAGGCTCAGGGGATGATCCCCACATCAAAACTAAGAAAAGAATTATATAAAAATCTGAAACAGTTTTTTTAAACATCCTGTTTGTATTTTGAATATTATGATTACATGCTGAAAACAAAATTTTATGGTTTCACATAATTCTATATATTGTAAAAATCAATTGACAGTTATCTTTATTCTTATGTTTATAATTTGATTAAATTTATTTAATTATAACTAACTTTTTATTTTTTTTTACAGTTTGAGAGTAACAACTTCTATCTATCCAGTTCCATCAATCTGTGCTCAGGATCAAATCTCAGATTGGTTTGATTCTTTAGCTGAATGTTTGCACTGGAATGTAAGGAAGCGACAGAAACATCTTGATGAATTAAGTGATTTAACTCACTCGAGTTCAAATGATACACTTGATTCACTTGAGCATACTGATCAGCTGGACAGCTAGGATACAGGTTTGTTATTTATTTTATTAATGCTTCAGATTATTAAAGTAGGCAAAGTTTTTTTTATGTTTGTATTCAAAGATCAATTTTGATGTTTAAATATTTAACAGATATATATATATATATTAATTTATTTAAATTAAACTTTTTGTAGTCCATACTTCCTCTGTATGTTATATAATTTTTTTTTCCAGCCACTCCTCAAAGTATAGAATTAAAAGAAACACTCTTACCCTTATTTTTTCTTCTCATCAAAGCATTTTTGGGCCTAACCCCATTGTCAGTAATGTTTTTTTAAATACTTTTTTATTTACATTTTACACAAAATATAAATTTTTTTATTGGTTAAAATATAAAAATAAAATCATAGAACAAATATTTGTTCAGTAAAGAGAAAAAAGTAACATGTTATCTGTTAATACACCACTGTAATAATTACTTGATTTAATCTTATCATTGTGTACCAACTTAAGTAATTTTTATAAGAATGTCTCCCATTAAATTCTGTCTGCAGATTCATAAAGCTAAATTTACATTTATATTTTTTTTTTTTTTTTTTTTTGTTTAACCTCCGGAACCACAATTAAGTATATCTTCAGAGGGATGAGATGAATGAAT